>CATIWR010716902.1:0-37971 GCA_949677035.1 Omphalea diandra | reverse complement strand
ATAGAGGGAACATATAATTTTGCATGTATATAATAGTCAAAGAATAGATAAAATTAATTTTTTTACTTGATACATTATATATTTACATTAATCATTATTATATTGTTCAAATATTTAAAATGTTTAAGATTTTTATTTTTATTTATATTAATGACAATTAAAATTAAAGTAATTATAATATATTTTAGATTCTACATTCATTTATTAAATCAATTATGATAATTTAATTAACATTTGACATTAAATAAATCATATATTAGAAGTTGAACTTTAATTTATATATAACAAATAATATAGTAAAAATGTTTAGATTTTTTTTGAAATAGCTCATTTTGAAAAAAAATTTGTAAATTTTATTTTCAAAATAATTTTTATTTATATAAAATTAATATTACAATTTTATAAAAATAAAAGAGTTGGATAAATTTATAAAAATTAGTAATTAAATTTTAATTTTATAAATATTTCTTTTATTTTGATATATGTTATAAAAAATATATTTTACGCCAAGCATGAAAATATAAATAATTTATTATAATAATTAAGTAAACTTTCTTTTTGTTGTTATATCCTTTTAACTCATCACAATTCAATAATATATTACATAAAAGATACGTGGATGCACATGGTATAATTAATTATTACATAATATCTTTGTTATAGCTAATGTAGATAAAAATGTCACATATATTGATGATGTACCAAGCAATATTTTTAATAATTTTCTACAAATCTAGAATTTTTTTAATTAATTTAGTGTAGAAATTTTGACCTGCGAGGAAAACCATAATGTAATACTCCTGTTTAGCCGCGACTCTAACTTATGGCTTCTTTTCATTAACGCTTCTTTTGCTGACAACAAATCAAAAATCATATATACAAGAAGCACGATATATGCATAATCAAAGGCAAATAATTAATAAAACTTGGTGATTACAGATATGATTGATAATAGTTGATTTAATATATATTAGACTAAGACTAACTCAGGGGTTTGATGCCCCTCATTCATGGACTTGTTTTTAAATTACTGATCGCCTTTGACATTAATGAGCTATTCCTACCATGCAGCTCATCAATGGAAAAAAAAAAAAAAAATGCTCAAGAACCAAGATTATAACAGCCAAGCAATCCATTCCTTTCTTTTCTTTTGTACTGATCAATGATTCATGGAAAAATCTGACAAAAAAAAAGTTTTTTATTTTCATTATTTTTTTTTTGTTGAAATGACAGTTGATGCATCATTTTGCAATATCTCAAGATTTTAATTTGAAATAAGATAATATTTCATTTAGAATAATCTTTTATTTTTAGAAGATTTTAATTTGAAATAAGATAGTGTTTTTTTTAGAATAATCTTTTATTTTTGAGAAGTGAGTAACTTTATAATATTCATTTCATTTAAATATGAAAAGATCTTAATAATTTATATAAATCTCAAATTTTTATTTTCATTATTTTCTAGAAACCATTTGCTTGACAAAATAAATTAAATTCCAATAAAAAACCAAAATAATGAAGAAAAGATTAATTAATTAATTAATTAACACGTCTAGGAATGACTCCATATCTCTTCTAGCGTTTGTGTGTGTACATATATATATTGCATGGACGTTATAGTTTCTGAATAAATGTAATGAAATCACATGGGGGTTAGTTATGATGGCAATATATTATACATAGACATGTAAACAACCTCAAGAATATTTTTTTTAAAAGTCGAATGCGAGAACTATAATAACGGAATTCATACTGAAATAAGTTTGATTTCTTTTTTCAAATACAGAATTTTTTTCATTTCTTTCACGTAATTTTTTCATTTATTTTTTATACATATTTTAACAAATTCTATATCTTAAAAAAAAAAAAAGAAAAGAAATAAAACGCTGTTTTACTCCTGCATTGCTACGTGCTATATGTGAACTTATCCTATATATAAATAAACATTCATGCTGGCCTTAACCAAGCAAAATTAAAGAAAATACCCTAATGGCTTTCTCCATTAATCTAAATCTGTTTCTCTTGCTTTCTTCAATCTTCTTCCTCTCCACTTTGGCTATCAATGACAACAACTCATCTTCTGCTGCTTCTTTAGATCATATTAATACCTATCTCCCTCCCCTGAGAAACTTCTGCAATGCCAGACCATACCCACAAGCCTGTTTTGACACATTAAAGCTCTCCATCTCTATAAACTAAGACACGAACATCTTTACTTATCTTCTCCACACCCTCCAAACTGCAGTATTCGACGGCGAAAAGCTAACCAAACCATTCGTCAACGCTGGTGAATCAAACAGGATCGTTCAAAAACAACAAGGGGCAATCCATGATTGCCAAGAACTTCACCAAATCACTTTATCTTCTTTGCAAAAGATTTCAGTATCAAGAATCCAAGCAGGCAATTCTCGTAAACTAGCCGATGCAAAATCCTATCTTAGTGCAGCAGTCACAAACAAAAACACTTGCTTGGAGTGCCTATATACTGCATCTGGTCCCTTGAAGCCTGTCCTAATGGATTCATTACTGAGTAGTTATATGCATGTTAGTAACGCTCTTTCGATACTGCATCGACAAGGTGATCAAAAATATAAAAGGGTGGGAAACATCGCCGCCTTTTAGGGTTTCTACAATGGTTATCGAAGAAAGATCGTAGGATCGTGCAGAGTGATGATGGTGATGAATTTCCTAGCAAATAGTAGCTGCAGATGCGACTGGAAATTTCAGTGCCATTACTGATGCTATAAACTTTGCCAAGTCAAAGTGAGGATAGGACATTCATCTATGTCAAACAAGGGTTATACAATGAGACTGTACAGAGAAGACTAATATTGTTCTGATTGGAGATGGAAGTGATGTCACATTCATTTCTGGTAGCAGAAGTGTAGGCGATGGTTGGACTACTTTCAGATCTGCAACTCTTGGTAAGTGCTTTGATCCCTTAATCATCAACCAATTATTACGGCCTTGGCTTTCTTTGTGACTTGTAAGTCACGAGTTGGAGACGCGAAAACAATCTCTCTGCAAAATGCAGGGGAATGTCGTACTACACGCTTTCGCTCCTCTTCCAATTCCCATAATAACTTGGATACTTGTGCACCAGTTGACCCTTCATATGTTTTTGTCTTGGTGCTACCAGCTAGTCAAGAATTAATGCCAAATATATATATATTGCAGCTGTGTATGGTAACGGCTTTCTGGCGAGGGACATAACAATAGAAAATACGGCAGGACCAGAGAGGCTTCAAGCGGTTGCCCGTCGAGTAAATGCAGAGCTAGTAGCTGTGTGTAAGTGTAAAATTAATGGGTATCAAGACACTATACGTGCACTCATTTCGACAATTTTATTGAGAATGTGACATTTCAGGGACAATAGATTACATATTTGGCAACGCTGATTCCAGGGATGTAACATTTTCTCCAAAATGCCAAGCCAGGGCAATTCACTGTCATTGCTGCTCAATCTAGAGATGACCCTGATGAGGACACTGGAATTTCAATGCAGAATTGTTCAATTATAGCTACAGATGATTTAAATTCTGCTTCATACCAAAAATACAGTTAAAGTTACCTAGGTAGGCCATGGATGGCGTACTCTAGGACAGACATGCTTGAGTCTTTCATCGATGGTTTTATCGATCTGGCTAGCTGGACTAAATGGTCTGATGATGGTGAAGGTCTAGGTACATTGTATTATGGGGAGTATGAGAATAACGGAGATGGTTCTGCAACGGATAATGGAGTAGATTGGCAAGGGTACCATGTCATGGACGAAGATGATGCTTATGATTTTATCGTCAAATTTTATCGCTGGTTCCCTATGATGATGGGGTTTAAGAGTTTAGGAATTCTAATTCATGTATTGATCTTTTTTTCCTAACTAATTTTAAGGATAACAATGAAAATAAGTTGGCCAGCTAATTTATTCTTTTTTCGCATGAAATAAATTGTTGTGATATTAGTTCTGAAATTCTCTGAAATTATGAGGGGTATACATCTTTTTAATTATTAAACTGATGCATCGCAGAATTAATAATTTCGTGATTCACCTTTGTTTCATAATACAAAAGATTTAAAAATTCAAATGCTGACAGCTTTCATCTGTTTAAATATTTCTATACTTCAAAAGAAAAATTAATAAACTGTTGCAGAACTTGGAGGGATCGACCAATATAAATTAGGAAGCACGACCAACAGGTAGAGTCTTGAACTATTACACATGGGCTGTCAAAGACAACAAAGCAATGACAAATTAATAATGTCCTAAAATCGTCAAATGGACGCTGTTAAATATTCCACTACGTATCCCATAATCCATAAAATTTGTTTGACAAATAGGCTATTGTTCAGACATTAAAATCTGTTTCTGAGATTCTAAACAAGTAGGGTGGAAATATATACTGAGAGATCGAGGGGAGAAGAGATAATGAGTAGGGAATCTGAGTCCTGAAAATATAGGTGGAAGTGGAGTGATGACTTGGCTAGCTTATTATTCTCTCTCATCATATTGCCTATTTGGATTTGCTGATTAAAAAGGGAACCACCCAAAAACCCAACTGATTGAGTGAGCTATGCTTTGACATTCTTAATTATATTTAAAAATGATGTATTTTAATGTTACCATGTATATCTATAATGTAATAGTCTTTTTTTTAAAAAAAAAAAAAAACTTTTTCATGTTAATATTTACAAAAACATTAAGATTTTATAATAGAAAAAGTTAATTTTTTACAATAATTTAATAATAATTTTTATTGATAATTTAATTTTATTTAAAAATATTTTAACTCCATTGAGCCTTAAAAAAATGCCATTGATGAATTCTGTGTAGTTTTAATGATAAATTCAGCTCATTTGTTAAACGACCAAAGTCTAGACTAGTCCAAGAGAAATTCTATTTATAACATCACATTTTCTCTTTACACTTTTTTTTTTCTTTTTACAACTCCTTTTTCACGTTCATAAAAAGTTTTTATAATTTTTCAATTGCATATCTTTTCACTTTGAAATCTTTTATCTTTCACTTTCACCATAAATCTCAAATACTTAATATCAAGACAAGTCATCAATCCAAGATAAATATCTTAAATTAACATCGACAATTTAAAAAAAATACCTTATATTAACATTCGCGATTAAAAAACTTATAATTTATAATAGTATTTAAATATTGTTAATTAAATATCATGTGTTATCTAAATTGACTATTTCTTGCATGACAATATTTACATCATTATATGATTCTGCTTAAGAATGAGAAGTCACATATTTTGATCATATTGAAATATTTGAATCATATAATGATATGAATGTTGTCATACAATAATCAATTTAGATAACACATGATATTTAATCAATGATATTTGAATGCTTTTTTTAATCGTGAATGTTATTATAAGGTATTTATCTTAGATTGATAGCTTGTTTTAATATAAAATATTTGACGTTTATGATAAAAGTGAAAAATGAAGATTTCAAGGTGAAAAAAATTATACAATTGAAAAGAAGTTGTAAAAACTTTTTATGATTGGGAAAAAAAAGAGATTGTAAAAGTTAAAAGGATATAAAAGAAAAAAAATAGGTTGTGGAAAGAAAATTTTAAATAAAAAAGATTGAAAAAAAGAAAAAGTATATAAAGAGAAAATTGAAAGTTGTAAATAGAATTTCACAAAGGGTTTGTTACTATAAATTAAATTATTTTTTACTTTTCAATATTATATTAAGTCATATTTTACGTCTGCAACATTATATTAAAAAATTTTTTCGGCGTTAAAAAGTCATGTTTCGTTAAATTTATCCAACCGCCAAAAGGTCTTTTTAGTGTAACATGATAACATGAGAAATGATTTAGTGCAATATTATAAAATAAAAGATAATTTAGTTAAATATGATAAATATTAAAGAGTTCAGAATAATTAATTCAAATAAAATACAAAACTCAATTTTGATTGGATTCTGTTTTATTGATGGAAAAATAGTCCTTTTTATCATAGAACTTTTTTAATAAAATAACACAAACGAAAATGATGATATAGTATAATATTAAAAAATAATAAATGTCTTTATTAAATATTAATAAGATTCATAGTGATCAACCCATTGTAAAAACAGGAATCATAGCATACGGATCCGTACCTTCTTTTCTTCTGTTTCCAATGATGCTCTTTGGTTAAACCGTTTAAGCTGCCTTGGCCATTTAAGCTGGCTCCATATGACCGTTTGAGATAGAATAAAATTCCAATCAATTTTGCAAATGCAAACCCAAGCTTTAAACTTCTGTGGATTACAGTGCAAAGATAGAGGTGGGAAGAAAAAGAAAGAAAGAGTAATTCGTAGTAGAAAGCTGCAAGTAATTATCTTCATTTGTGTTTTTGGCGCATTTCTGCCCACCATAATTTGTGTTTTTGGCGCATTTCTGCACACCATAATTAACAATTTTAGCCAGATAAAAAAAAAAAAATGACTGTAAGGAAACGTGAAATTCCGCCAGAATAGCATCTCGTCATACAACTACAGAAAGCTTTATAACTGAATAAATTATACATTAGAAAAAGGCATTGACGTTCCCCCTACGGACTTGAATTGTCTTTGGATAAGTCCAAAATCATTGGTTGTGCTTTTGAAGGACTTCAATCATCATCCTTGAATTCTCTGTTCGTGACCAAAGACACGCATAAACTTGCATTAGCGATACAATTCAGAATTTCAACTCTTTGCCCTTGTAGTTAATATAAAAATAATAATGCAAATAAGTAGAACAATTTAATAGTAGAATATAATTCTTAACGATAAAAAATTGAATCTCCCTCCTAAATATTCAAAGAACAATGCTACTTGGTTCTATAATCAAAATGCAACGGATAATGATTAAAACCACGTTTTTAATTAGGGGTGAGTAAAAATCAGACTAGATTGAAAAAATTGACCAATTGATTTAATCGATCAATTTAGTTCTTCAAATAAAATTGGTTCGATTCGATTTTTATTTTTAAAAAAAATTGATTTTTGATTTCGATTCATTTTTTATACAAAAAATCAAAATTATTATTAAATCAAACCGATTTGAATCAAATCATATTTAAAATACATGTAATTTAATTAAATTAAACTAGAATTTTATAAGTTTGATTTAGTTCGATTTGTATATCTGTAAAATTTGGTTTATTCGATTTTTTAAAAAAATTCAGTTTGGTTTAGTTTGAAAATTATAAAATTTAATTTGACTAATTTTTGTAAAAAACTAAACCGAATAAGTCAAACCAACCGATTGCACACCTCTACCTAGCACTTCCAAAACTTTATACTAATGGACTAATTTTGAAATTATTGAGTAGCACCTTTGTTGCCGCGCACCATTTTTATCACTAATTTTATGTTAAAGTTACCATTTTGGATTAAATAATCGTTAATTGTTTTCATTTTTTTATTTCTTATTATTAAAAGTTCATTTATTTTATTTTTTCATAGTGAAAATCTTTATTTTCTTTTTTGTGAGAGTATTCTATTTTTATAAGAACTTTATAATACGAGATTGATTAGTTTAAATATAATATATTTTGATAATCAGCTTTTAAATATAATCTAACATATCATATAAATTTCAATTTTCGTAATGATAATAGGAATCTACATAAAATTAACTGGATGTAGAGTTATCAAATAAAATTTATTATAAATATGATATGTGATTTTTGTCACTAGATTTTTTTTTGAAATATTATATTAATAAATTTGGTACTTCAAACTCTTACTTTTTTTATTATTTTAAATATTTAGTTTATCAAATATAAATTTATTACATTATAACATTATAAAAGATATAAAAATTCTTTTGAAATAAACTCTGAAAGTCATTCATAAATTTATAAATTCTAAAAAAAGATCTTTAAATATCTTTACAGTTTTAATTGAATACACTCTCTAGTGAATTGTGGATGATTTATAAATTATTGCATGTAATTATGCAAAAATTTAAACTACGTGTATAATTTATTAGTTGTTTATAATAATTTGTATTATTACCTTAAATAATTTTTATTTTAATAAAATTTATTCAAAATAATAAATAATTACATATTATGCATTTATTGTTTAACCCTAATTTTGTTTTCAGATTCTAAATATTTTCCAGATCTCTCTTTTGAGAGAAATGATTACCAATGAATATCACATCCACTCAAAAATTATTTTTAAAAATGTTGAGCTTTTTTTCCTCTTTTAAGAGCAAAACTAAAGAAGTATTTTCTCATATGAATATACGGCATTCTATTTGAGTTTATAATGGATTGAAAGTTGCACAAGTCATATCCTCAAAATCAATAATGTACACAGCGTCCATGTAACTTTAGAGAAGGCTTCAACACATCCCAACCCAGGAAAGCCTATCAACCCCTTGTTTTCGGGTCCTTATATCATGAATTTCGAACCACGTAGCGTCAAGTTTGAAGATGCTATTCACATGCACATACATATATATTAAATGCAAAAATACTAAACATTTTAAAATCAACTAATAAACAATTTTGGATATCTATTACACATGCGTGCACATATACATCAAATATAAATGTAATGAACATTTTAGAATCAATAATGAACATTTCTAGATGCCCTACCACACATGTGTATATGTACATTTTCTGCAATATAACATCTCATAATCAATTAATGAACAATTTTGGATGATAAACATTTTAAATTTAAATAATAAATATTTTATTTTTCATAAAAATTATTTATTTAATATTAACGATGTGATTGCTATTGATATTATATATATCATATGATGAACATCAAGTATAAATATAATAAATATTATTGATGCAATTAAATATATAATGAATATTATATATCTGATTGATAAATATTATAGATTTAATTAGTGAACATTTTGTAACTGTTAATATCCTTGTTAGTCAATCTTGGAACTTTATTAATGTGAAGCTTGAGTAAAAAATTTAAAAATGATTATTTTCAAATTAAGAGATTTACTAATATAAGTAGAAAAATATTTGTAGAAAATGTTGAATAAAATTATAACTTTAATTAAATTAACCATTTTTTTAATTTATTATGCAAGTAGATATGGAACATTCAAATACTCATTAATAAACAAAAAACTTAATGAAAGAAGATTATATTTTTTTAATAAATAAACTAATTAAAACAAAATATTACATAAAGAATAATGAACAAAAAATTAAAGATGATGAACAATGTGCTTATTGATAATGAACATCCACGTATTAAGCAATAAACATCAAGATTATATGTTTTCAATGGATATATTAATTCATTTACAATATTACATGAAAAGTAATGAACATGAAAATTAAAATAATAAATATTGTGCATACTAATAATAAACATTTTAATACTAATCAATAGACTTGAAGTTTTTTTAATGCACTTGGTCTAATAGAACACAAATAATTAATATTATTATAATTGATAATAAATATTTTATCACTAATAGAGGTGTAAATGAATTAAGTCAAATCCAATTAGGCTCGAGCTCGAGCTCCACTTGAAAACTCGAGACTCGAGCTCAATCGAACTTTAATTTTTAAATTAGAGTTCGAATTTAGTCAAGTACTCGAATACTCAAACTTGACTCAATTCAGCTTATTTATTTATATAATTTTTTATTAAATACTATAAATTGAAATTTGAGTTTGATTAAACTCAATTAAACATAGATCTACTAAATTTGACTGTTAATATTATAAATATGTCTAAACTCGATTAGACTCATGAATCTTTCAAATCGAGTATTTTGATACTTAAATTTATACTCAACTCGCTCGATTACTCGAGTAGTTCAAGCTCGAGTTTAGCTTAATTGATTTCAAGTATTTCTCAAATCGATTTCAAGTAATTTGTGAGTTATCTTAATTCATTTACATCCCTAATCACTAACTACTGAATATAAATAATAATAAAATATGATAACATGATTAACATAAATACTATAATTGATGAACATAGATAGGATTTCCAGATAATGAATATTTATATACTATAATTATTTAATTATTAAAAACTACAATTGATAGACATTAATATTAATAAAATATAATTACTTGCATGAAATTAAATTAACATCAATGAAATATTATTTATTAAACTGATAAACGTAAAAGAGTACATCGGATGAACATTGTTTAATGAATATTTACTTACAAAATAATAAATATATATCTCACATGTGACAAATAAAATGAAAATATTAAAAAAAAAAAACGGCCACATTTTGAATCCTAAAACCACAATGTCACGTGATCCAGAATCCATGATATAATTTGTCCCTATTTCTGAAGTTCGAAAACACAATTAGCACGAGCAAAGAAGAAAACAGATTGACCTTTAAATACTGGAAATACATTTAGCAACAAGGTATCCTGTGAAGCACATTTGAAACAGAGGAGAAAAGAACAGATTGATCGTTAAATGCCTAAAAATATTGAGCAATAAGGTATCTGTGACTCCAAATCAGATATTTACACTCTAAATAAGATGATACATTTCCTGCAAAGAGTCCAAAAGTTGCCATAATAAATAGGCATCAAAAGCAAATTGCAACATCACTAGGGAAAAAAATTAATCTACAGCATTGCAAGTTATTAAATCATAGAATGATGACATAAAATTTTTTGTCAAAACCAAAAAGATCATAATCGAAGAGCTAGTATACATTTGGTGGGCAATTGCTTTATTTGCTGACAAACACCCTACATGAATAAATAAGCATGGTGTTACTGTCATCTTATTCTTTTGAAGAAGGGATTAACTATTTCATATCCTTGTCCCACTCAAAATGTAACCTCCAAATGCAATCATTTGCACGGACGGATGTGTTCTCGAAGGAAGAATCTGCAATACTTTTGAAGAAAAGGGAATATCTAGTTAATACGTCACTCAAAACTAGATAGATAGCAGTTTTACACAAATAAGGGAAGAAGAAAAAGCTGTAGAACATACCGGAAAAAAAAAAAAAAAAAACCATGAAAAGACAACTGTGTCTATCTTTCCTGCAAAATACAAAACTATTAAAAAGCCTAAGGCATTAACCCACATAACAGCTTTAAAATGCTTTTATAATGAAAACCCAAACCTGATATTCACCTAGCCAAGATTCTGACATTTGCAAACCAATTGCCATTATCCCAAGCTGTAGATTGTACATACAAGTTGCAAGAAGCTGCATTAAAAAAAAAAAAAGCTTTAAAGCGTATACTCTCTTAGTAAGGGGAAGTTATCCATCTGATTTTTAATTGTAGGTAGTAAGAATAATTAAAAGAAAACAGCATCAATGTCATAAATTTTTTCTTTTCATGTTACAAAGTTGAAGACAAAGTTAATAAATGAGATGCTAAGAAAACTGTATCATTATCAAGTAATCATATTTCTTCTAACATAATACAAGCAAACGCATGCTATAGAAGGGATATTGGTAGTAATATAATAAAATATGAAAAATTCCATGTAACAAATGATTATCTAAGCTCAAGCATTTGTAAGCAAATATGAAGAAAATAACCTGAAGTTATTGGTGGTAGATGGCAAATGGAGCCGAATATGATAGAAGCGGCAACAAATCTGTGACTAAGATTCAAGCATCCAAATCTGGAGCTGCAATAATTAGGCTGCGAATAGTTTAAAAGTAGAGTTACTAAAGATGAAAAAAGAACAAAACAAAACCATAGAAAGTTGAAACTTGAAGTGCAAATAATCAGGACACCAATTATTCATGTCTAGCTACCTTGAAAAACCGTTTTCCTTCCACAGTTTCATGGCTTCATCTGGTGCCCTTTTGCCTGCTTCAGGGATTTTGCTCATTTTGTTTGAAGGAGAAACAATTGCATCAAGCTCTAAAGCTGCAACCTCATGCCAAAAAGATTGTGATATATCCTCCATCTCCCAACTTACGTTTGTCACCAAATTGTGTGCATCTTCATATGGACCAGATTGCTTACAAGTTCCATATTGAGCTAAACAGAGGGCAGTCAGTGGAGCTCGCACAATTCTGATCCACAAATTTCGGTTATCTCAAATGAGCTACTTGTGTTCACAATGAATAAACATAAACACATGCATGCATTTAGAGACCTGCAAGCATTTTAAGTTTCATCACTTTTGAACATGATAAAGACAAACATGACGTACCTTTTGCAAATATCAGTACTGAAATTGAATATCCTAACTATATCAATAGAATGTGGTGTACCTCAAGATATGTATTGCACGCATAACCAGTACCTAATCATCAAATAACGTCGATTAAAAACCAGAAATTACATTTGCCAAATTACAATAGCTAACCCTAGATAAGCCCTAATAATATATCTTTCCAGACTTTCATTAGGATTGTGGAGGTGTAAAGCAAATCAAAAGGGCTAGATGAACAACACTATGATGGAAGATGAAAAAGCTGCTTGACTATGTCTTTTTTCTCTTTTTTAAATGAACTAATCACAAAGATTGGGAGAGAACAAACCTCCTAAAAGCTCAGCTACAGCACCAATAAGAAGGCCACCAACCATATCCACAACCAGGACATCAAAGTTTGCAGCAACATTAGCCATTGAAAGTAGAAGAGACAAGGCATCTACCCAGAGGAATCTGCGACAGCAGCGAATACTTCATATATACTTCCCATGCACAACATAAAAATATATAATCAAAATATAACAAACCACCCTTTACATCTATATGGCAATAGACAATTTATAACATACTAATCAACATGAAAGCATTTTATTGTAGATTCCTGGAAAATTTATCTTTGAATTGAAAAAAATTTGCAAACTAATCAAAGATTTTGCTATATATGTTCTCCATCTTCAGACCCTAACATTGAGAGCATGAGCGCTGGTTGATCTTTCACTTCAAGTTCTTAGATGATCATGATTATATACATAATTCCAGACAACTAAAAAGCAATACAGATATAAATTATTACACTTAACAGGCTAAGAGTTGATAGTTAATACGATACATTAATGTGGAAGAACAAAAATTTCGTGTGGTTTTTAACAGCCAATGTATTCAACAACATTGCTTCACAAAAAAAGAAAATATATGTAACATAATTTTTTTCCTCATGCTTTCTATTTAACTGATAAAGGAATTGCTTCAAAATAAATTCCCATTCCTACATCCACAAATAGATAGCATAAGTGAAAACAGGAAAGGTGATGTTCTCTCCTGCTGACATGTGGTACTACAGAGCGATACAACCAGCTGATAGATCATCTTCACAGTAGGTTTGCTACTTCCTAAAACAGGTGGTGGCACTTTAAACATTGTTACTTCTGCCAACAAACTGATAAACATAAAATAAAACGGCTACAGTATGGCTATTTGCATTTCACAAACTATAGTGCCACTATGAAGTCAACACAGATTAGGGTCCACATCTACTTACCCAATTCTAGCAGGATATTTTTTAAAGTACGCCTCACATATGCTGAAATAAACAATAATGGAATAATCACAATGTATAAAAACCAGGTGAATATATAATCGCAATCAAATTAAACAATTATCATCAAAATATGAAATCGAGTTAACTAGAGAAATTTAACAATCACCAGAGGTGAAAATAAATGGGGTAACTTTGAGTGAACAGTCATATTAGAAGTACTTTAAGAGCACACTTCTTTTGTTTCTTAAGCCTATATTTCTCCTGCAAACAAGCTGGATGTCAGCTTATAATTAAATTAAACATTTTTTGACGCCATAATCCTCACACTACCAAAAAAAAAAAAGGAAAAGAAAACCTTATTTGTTAGAACAATGTTTTCTTCTCAAATGTAGCACTGTTAGCAATGAGGGCTTCAATTACTTCATCACCTTTTGCACCCTGTCTGAGTCAAAAGAGGTCATATTTTATCTGGAGCAACATCTTAAAGTGTCAAAATTATACCTTATGGTTACAGATAAACAGCAAAAAACCTGATGACAACTAGAGTTAGATAAAGGTAAAGATAGAATAAAAGCTCCAATAACATGCAACTCAATTTAATAAAAGACCTCGAGACATCACATTATGGCAGCATCCTAACCTCCACATTGCATCAATGTCTTCGGCAATTAAGGTTTGAGCTTTATTGTTATCAACTATGGCTCTGTTTTCCCAAGATTCATTAATTATTTCACTGTCGGCTTTTTCTTCAGCATTATTACCTAGAAGGAAAATGCATTAAGCAAATCAGTAGAAGCAGACAAATAAAAACAAGCTAAGAAAGAAAGGTCCTCACTGTCCAATGATAACATAATTAAGCAAGCAATAAAATAACTAATCCAGGATCTAACAAGCAAACATCTGCCTCAATTTTTGAGAAATAGAAAACGAAACTAGAGTATTAGAGGAGGGAAAAAAGAATGAAATTAAACATAAGCTGAGGTCAAACCTGGTGTGGAGGGAATAAATCGAGACAAACATGGTCCTTCCTTTCCACTTTCAATTTGAAACGAAGAACTAAAGGGACATCCAATCAAGGGCCGCAGCAATAAATTCTTGTTGCCAATTTTTAAATTCCTACAAATTATGCAAAATTCATCAAGCATTGTCTATTATGAAATCATTTGAGACAAAATATGAAAGTGAAAAAAGTACTTACGAGGCAGGTGCAAGATGAGCGAATACCAGGCGATCACTGCTATTGATGTCGAGCAAGATGCTGCAGCCCTCAAATGTCACTCTAGAATTTTGCATTGAATCTGACTGAAGGTCATTTTGGTACATATTTGACCCTACTATGAATCAACAATATTTTGAAAAAAAAAAAAACGGCGAAAGATATTGTATTGCTAGAAAACTAGGGTTTTACATTGCAGAAGAGAGTTGAAATAACTGAAACAGTTAAGCATAACCCCCCCCCCAAAAGGAGAAAGGGTTTAACCATTGCGAGTAGGAGAAAGATAGTCCTTGTTATGAGTCATTGTTAACATACACGAGTCCTCTTGTAAGAACTCTTGTAAGAAATGATCCAATCATTTTGTATAACTAACTTGCCCCCAAAACCCAAATGATGATGATGTTGAAAACCCAAACTAATTGACCTGAAACATTAATAATGAAACTGTTAGAACCAGAGCATGATAGAGTAGGTAATTGTAAAATGCGAAAAATAATACCCAAGAACATTGTTCAGATCTTTATGCCTACATAAGTTGCTAAAACTGCATGTTTAGGAAAGAATCATATATTGGCAGACATAATAGTTGATATCATTTAACCCTTATATTTCCATGGTCTTCAAAAAGGAAGCTGTAATTGAACTAAGCTAAAAGGTGTACTGAGGCTAATAAAAGAATTAACTCATCTCATTTAAGCGACTCCTTAATATTTAAGTATATATTTTCAGATTTTTCAAAGCCAAAACATCATAGAAATCAGAGTCGAATTGTCAATAATTTTAGTCAATTTGCTCGCCAACCAAACAATGTACAAATCCACATTCCACAGTCATGTTTGACATTAGATTTAGAGAGTCCAATCAAGACAACAAAAAAAAAAAAAAAAAAAAGCAACAGCAAGAAAATACATATAAACTCTTACTAAAGCTCATACTCACAACTCAAAACGTTAAAGCGTTCATGATCCAAAAGCTAGGAATAATGATTGCCAAAAATCACTTAAAAAGGAAATAAACAAATAAAAAGTGAGTAATCTAGCGAAAATACAAGAATCTCAAACTACATTCAAGCATTATCACATTCAATCAAAACCTAAAAAATTAGATTAAAAATACCAATTATTCGAAAATGTAAATAAGAATGCCACTAACGATTGAAAAAATTTCGAATACCGATCAACAATACAATCAATACCAACACAATAAGTATAAAGATAAAGAGAGATATATTAGTGATTATTACCTCCTGACGATTTTTATTAACAAATTAGAGAGAATCTGCAACACAAATCAGTATCGCCGAAGTGGCACTGGTGACGACGTCGGGGTCGAGATACAAACTGAGCCAAAACAAAGAGAGAGAGTGAGGCGTGAGGTGAGGTAATAGCAGCAGTCTCGATTTGGGTCGTTTTTCAAATTCCTTCAGATTTGTATGAAACCTTGTTTTGAGTTTCGTAATTTAGAGAGATGTGCTTTTGTGTATGAGACACACGAGGATTCTGTGCTTAATGTTGCTTAATCACTGTCGATTTGTAGCCAACGGCTCACGTGTTCCAGAATGTTGTATACTCGACAGGTGCAAAGTTATGATATAGATGATCATTTGTGTTGTGTTATAGGAATCAAACTATTTCGCTATTTTATGACGCATGCATTTACGATGAATTGACTATTTAGCCCTTAAAAGAAAGGCTATAGCTAAAAAATATAATATTTAATTTAATAAAACAAACGTAATTTAATATAATATCTTAAAAAATAAAAAATAATTTAGTTAAATATGATAAATGCTAAAAAGTTTAAAACAATTAATCTAATAAAATACAATGCTCGTTTTTTTGTCATATCCTTTTTTATTAATGAAAAATAATTTTTTAATATTATAAAAAAATTTTAATATAATGGGACACATAAATAATGATTTAATATAATATTAAAAAATGATAAAATACTTAGTTTAATATGACAAATATTAAAAGATTCAGAATAATTAATCCTTTTAATTAACAAAAAGGTTTGCTTTGAAGATTACTAGATTGTTTTTCTTATACAATAATTCACTTGCTTAATACGTTTTCTTCCTATTTTTATAAATTTATTTTACATATGTGTTAAAACAAATTCACTAAAAATTATATACTAGTAAAGGTACATTATATTAGCCTTCAATAAATTTGCCTTCCGCTAGATGAGATATAAATATTTGAGGAAAATAAACATTTCACACTTTTTTTAAGAAGGATATTTTCTAACCATAGTTTGCTAGAAAAACAATTTTATACTTTGAATTTTCTTGTTTTACCTTTTTTGTTTTGCTTGTTTACTTTGGTTTGTGAAGAAGAAAATAAAAAAAGGAAGAAAGAAGAAGAAAAAGACGACACACTACACATTCTCTCTCTCTCTCTCTCTCAAATAAGAAGAGGTCTTTTGTGCCTTTTTTTCTCTAGTTTTTTCTTTGTCACTTTTTCTTTCTAAAAACAAGCAAGAATAAAAAGAAAATGGCGACAAAAATAAAAATAAAGACAAAAATAATATGAAGATAAAGATGAACTCTCTTTGTCTTTTGTTATATTACATATATATTTAGAGAGAGAAAATTATCCATTATAAATATTTATCTCCCTAAATGGATTTAATGTGTTTTTTATATTTTTATTTTATTGTTTATAATGAAAAATCACGAGTTTTGATATATTATACATGAAAAATGATTATTTAAGCTAAAAAACATAATTAAAAAATAAAAAAATTGTGTTGTTGAAGATAAAAGATGATGTTTTCATTTTAATTATTATTATTCATGTTTTATTTTCATTATGGTTTTATAGACTTATTATAAACAAGTTGTAAAATGACTTACAAACATTTCCCTACTTTGAGCTAAAAATTAGTCATAAAAAGAGAGAAAATTGTGTTATTGAAAGTTGAAAATAATGTTTGCATTTTAATTATTATTATTCTTCTTTTATTTTGGTCTATAATTTTATAAATCAATTATAAATATTTTGTAAACCACATATAAACGCTTATTTGCTTTGATATATAAGTTGTTGAAACTTGAAGATGATAAATTTGTCTTAAATTTATTCATAATATTATAAATCTTTTTACATTAACTTTTTATGTATTTTGTTTTATTAATGTTTTATAAATTTAACATAAAACTTCTTGTAAACTAGATAAACATTTTTATATTGTTATTACTTATATAATATAATTGATTTTCTTTTTGTTTTTATAAACTTGTGATAAATTTTTATAAATTAAATGTAAACATTTTTCCACTTTAGAATAATGTTTTTCAAAAAAATTAAGCATAATAAACTTGGAAGCATAATAAAACACTTAGACATTTTGAAGCACAATTAACTTAGATATTTTGATAAATCCATTATAAATTTATTGAGAACCATGTATAAACAAATGTTTACTTTATTGAAATAAGTTTGATTTGAATAAAACAAACTTATATGTTGGTTTGTGCTTTTGTTGAAGTGCATTTTCAAGTTGTTTAGTAAATGGTACATGCATAGTTTATGTGTTGCACTAGAAAATATCTATTGAAAGTACACATCAATCAAAAGTAAATGAAAAATAAATTATTTTTAAATATTTTCATTGATTTTAGAAGAAGAAATTTAAAGTAATTTGTTGATTTGATTGATGAATAAACACGAATAAGCTTGAGAAGTAACTGAAAAGAAGAATTTTGAAATTATTTTGTTGATTTGATACAAAAAGAAATGTGAATGAGTTTGAAAAGAAAATGGAGGAAAAAAATTAAATTTATTTTGTTTATCTGATCAATGAAAAATGTGATTGAGCAGGAGTCTATTTTTTTGCATATCTATTTTTTCGTGGTTCATGAAGAAATATAAAAATTATGGAACTTATATTTGAGAATATTTTTTGCAGATTTATTTTTTAGAAACAGAAATTGATTAATGTAAATTTTTCAGTGATTATTCCTAATTGGGTATTTCTGTACAAAACCCATAAAATTCCCCCTAGCCTAAACTCATGATGTTGTTAGTGTGCAAAGGAGACAGGTCCGTTGGGCCAAGTCCTAAATAGAAAGCCAATATTGCCTGATTTCAGGGCGCAGATAATATTCACCAACAAATTAGATTCTGAAATCTGATCCACAACACCCGTCGATGGCGATCTCTTGTTGTTCCTATTTTCTTCACGAGTTCTTCTTCTTTCCTGCATGAATACCAATGTAAAGTAGGAGGCAAAAATTTAAGGCGGTGGCAAGAAGCAACAATTATTAGGGGTAGGGGTGGAAATGGAAAGAAGAAGAAAAAAGAAGGGATGGTAGTGTGTGGTGCATCGTTGCTTCCCGTTGATCCATGGGCACCCACCATTGATTCACAGAGCATTGGTTCCCATCTCTTTGCGGTGTCTCTGTTTCCATACGTTGGTTTCTTGTACTCCATCACAAAATCTAAGTCTGCTTCTAAGCTTACTCTCTTTGGATTCTATTTCTTGCTTGCCTTCGTGGGGACCTCCAGTGAGTTTCTTTTGTTCAATATATGCTTCTGTTTTAGGTAGTTTTGGTTCTTGAAATGTTATAGTGATTCTGAATTTTACGTTAGAGATAAATTGATGATTTATTGGAATTAGTGGATATTCTTGGTGGAACAGTAAAATGTTTTATGAGTGATGTAGGATTATCTAACAACTGAGAACTAAATGGCAGGTGAGCTCCTTCTTGTTCTTTTCTATTTTTTTTTAATTTGTTTAGGATTAACTGTAACAACTAATGAATCCTCTTCTTTTGAGGCTAATGGTCTTAAGCAGAACAGACTGAGGTCTGTTAAATAGCATTATTTGTTTAAAAGGGAGGATAACCGGGAAAGTTGCTGAAGGAAAATGAAAAAGCGGCATGCTGCAATATAATTAGATTGAAATTTTAGAATTAATTTAATGTGTTGTATGATTCTGAACACGCTTTCTTTGTGTCAAATTTGTCTTGGTATTCTTATTGCATTTTCTTGCATTTGTTGGAAGCTTTTTGCTGATAGCGGCTTTATTTAACTTGTACTGACTTCGTTCCTGATGTTCCTCAATCCTTACACATCTGCTGAGCAGTCCCAGCTGGAATTTATGGTAACTCCTCCATTCTGCAATTTTTAATGTGAATATTAATCTTGTTTATTATCAATTCCTTTGTTCTGCTGAGACTCAATTTATGCGGTTGAGACAGCCAAGGTGCAATGTGGAACTTCCTTGTCTAACGTGGATTGGTTACATGGGGAGCTGAGTCCCTTCTTACTCTAACCAGCTTGCTTATTGTCCTGGGGTTAAGAGAAGCTCTCAGGAAGAATACTTGAGACACCCAAGAAGGAACATCTGACCGTGTTCCATCAATCAAAGAAGAAAAGTCTTCTATCTAGGTACTGAAAACACGAATTATTTTTCGTTGGATTCTCATCACTTCACTCAATTACTGTGTCTCCATTTATTCTAAGCAAATTGTGCTCTTTTCTACTTGCATCTTGTCATTTCAGATGGATTTTTAGATGGTCTATTCTTTCCAGAGCTGCCATCTTTCTTGTGATATGCTCATGAGAATCATCAACTGTTGGTCAGCCACAAGGGTATAGGCATCCGGTCCTATCTTCCCATTGAGGGTATAGGCATCCAGTCCGATCTTCTCATTGAGTGCTTGAGATATTGGATTGCTGTTGAAGGGATCAACCACTTTCCCACTTTTAATTATGTATATCTATTTCGTTCCATTATCATTCTCGTTTATTCGTCGCAAGAGCACCATCATCATTTTTTTTTTTTGTCCCTTTTCATTTTTTTCCCGTGTGTTTCATTAGATTCCATACCTGTTTGAATCGTTTCCTAAGAACTGTAGCTGTAGAATTCCTCTCCATCATATGGAATGCTTGTATGCTAATTGCTATTTCTTTTAATAATAGATGTACAACAGGGAATATGTGAAATAGGATGATGTAAAAAGATTTTACTATGCTACCTTTGCATATTGTTGAATTTCTTCACTTTCATTGTCTGCTATCGTATATAGTTTGGTTATCTAATTAGTGTAGAGATTGTTATATGTAACTAAGTAATTACCATTGTTATTTTAAAGAAAACTTCAAAATTTCACAATTCTATCAGGACTATTCCCTATTTTACATGCATCCTCTCCTCACTTGTTATAGAAGCTAGGCTAGTGCAGTGGTAACTGCGAGCCAATAGGCAAAAGCTATGATCCTAATTTCTTTTTTTCAGGCTCTCAATGGAGTTGAGAGAAAAATCCTGGTGTGTCAAAGGGAAAGTTTGGATCCAATTCCAGTGCCTGAAGTGAGAAGTTTGGCTCTACGATTGGAGAATTGGTAGCTGATGTATTGGTGGAAATTATCTCTGTGAAATCGGATTCAGAGTGTTGCAAATTCTGAACTCCTACAAAATTGCTCATCTGGAATGGTGAAACAGAATAGTAGCTTGGTTCAGGTGTGGCTGGAGATATAAAAGGTGGTGAATAACTGCCTGAGTTTTTCATGCTTCCATATGTAGGAGGAAAAGAGAAGGGAAATTCCATTTCTTTATTGTCCAAGTCCTCAGTATTAACTTTCAGGCTCTTTTGAAAGTTGAAGAGAGCTTCTTGTGCCAGCTGCTGTTGGTTATTGTTAATGCTATTGTTTTGTATCTGTTCTTGTTTTTCTGGTAATTTGGGTGGTGGAACTGATGGTTGGCCGTGAGAACAGGTGTGTATTCCTCTGTAGGTGACCTCAAATATGGTGGGATCTTCATCTGATCTTTGCACTTGTTTAGTAGCCCAGCAATTCTGTGTATTTCTATAGGTGCATCTGTAATAGCTTCTGCAAGTATCACAGTTCTTATTAGATTTCCAGGCATTATATATAGGAACAAAAATTCTTCTTGAAACAGTAGTTTCGCTACATTTTCCATGTTGACCATGAAAAGTTTGTAACAGAAAAAGAAGAGTTATAACCTGGGATATTTGGCTCCAAGAATATCTTTCTGCCCATATTTTCTCCAGCTATAGCCATCATCATGGGGTACTTCAAGTCCATTCTCAGGGATCGCTCTAATTTGATCAGTCCATCTGGGCATTGTCTTTCTGCAAAGGCATTGTTAGACTACTAAGTTAGCCATCTGCATAATCTCGAATTCTGTGCTATTCAAGAAATAAGAATTAATGAGACCACAAACAAAAAAGTTGTGCTTCACCTCTTCTTTGAGGCATCATTTTGATTCCCATCAAAATCATCGCTTCCAGGACTTCCATTCATAGACACTGGAGACTCTGCTGTAACTACAGCACTCTGCTGCTGCCCCTGCCCCATCGACCCGCTCCAGTTGAGAATCAAGAGAGATTTCTCATAAGAAGATAAAATCCTCTGCATTAAAGAGTTTCTAGTTTCAACTGATGACGCTGCGTTCAAATGTGTCCGTAACTGTTTCGCCAATTCCATCCCTTGGATTAGCTCACTTATTAGTGTTTTCTGTTCCCAGCCCCAACCGGTCTCCATGTTCTTTATTTCACACTTACCCAATTAATATAAATAGGCAAGAATACCAGTCGTAGCCTGTTCTGCTGGCATATGCTACTCCATAACAAAGTACACAAGAAGTTTAGAACGGAAAGCTTCCCACTTGGCAGCCGAAGTAGCACCCAAAAAGACTGGAAAACACAGAATAGTAAATAACATGGAAGTAGCCAGAATTACAAAGGATATTTAGGTGTTCTTGAATTGAATTTCAATTGGAAGGTGTTATTGTTTTTGGTGTTGATTTAGAAAATGAGGGGGAAGACATGCATATTTATACATATTGGAATCTATAGAAAGTTTGACGGTTGACTAAGAAAACGAGTTTTTCAGCTTAGACTAGTCTTTGGTCATATGGGCAAACAAAATAACCATAAGGAGTGTAGAGGTCTAATTGGTGACTAGTGAGTGCTGACCAAGTCCCCCTTCAAATTCCAGAACCAAAAAAAAAAAAAAAAAGGGGTTTGATTTGTGGATATGGAATGATTAGAATGGAGGCCTTAAAAGGAAAAGATGTATATTATATTAGTGAACTAGATGGTCAAATTTTCAAGATTAAGGGAATGACCAAGAAAATTCAAACCTGCGGAGCGATGACGTGTTTGGTATTTGCTTCTTATAAGAAAAAGCTACAGAAGATGCATGCACTTCAAACTTTAAAAGCCTGGCCAATAAGAATGTCCTTTATTCTTAATATCCCATTACAGCCCAATGATTCTTTTACGGTACTCTTGAATATGAATATTCAAGCCACATTTATCAGACATATAAATACATAAATAAAACATAAATATCCACACCCTTTGAGAGCCCATAGAAATTTTCCAACAGCCCAATTAATGGCTGAAAACGAGGGGTTGGGTTTAAGGGTTGTTAGGAATACGTTTTCTAATTGATAAATTAGAAAAAAAAAAAAAGGAAAAAAAAATAAAAGAAGAAAGGAAGCAAAAGTGAATGGTGTAGAATAGTCATCTGTTTATTGGGAAAAGAAGTTTGTGGTTGTGATGAGAAATGCAAATTCATTGCTAACTGTTTCCTTGTTTTATTGTATTTCTAAAAAGATGAACATAAGTATTTTGATTGGTAAATTATAATATTAATCGATTCTCTTTTAGGTAGGCCCCACTTCAGAGCTTATAAACAGGTTTGAGTTGTATAATAATTTATATCTCTTATTATCTTTTATAAACATTAATTTGTAGGAACTCAGGTATTTCTGGGTGCCGAACTGAACTGCATGTGGTCTGATCTGGAGGAGATATTAGGGATCCGGTTGTAGTCAAAGAATCTGCAAGACTTAAATAAAAGAAAGAGTAAAGGGCTTGCTTGATTACCACCTAATTTTTTCTGATGCGTAAATTAACTTTTCTTTTAATTATTGGTTCATCCCATTTGCTTGAAAATTTTTAATATTTTTGAAGACATGGATAAATCTTGTAATTACATATATGTATGATATTGCTATGCAAATTTTAAATTATAAATATAATTTATAACTTTGATTTATAGTTGGTGTCAAATTTATGAAAAGAAAAAAATGGTTACTGTTTAGGAAAGTGAAATGGGATATTATAAATTATTTTTCTTAATTAATGACAATATGAGGTCTCTAATCACCTATCAGAACAAGAAAATGACATTGAGGTTTCATACTGTTGTGCGCATGGACATGTATAGCAGCCTTGACCAAGCCTTCAGTGTGCCTGGACATGACCCATGAGGATCTAAAACTGTTTTTAACAGTCTGCTATACGTGTGAACGCTGTGAATGAGTCTCACCCATTTTCTTTGTGTTCAAATTTTGACCCAGTCGTCTACGCTTTGAGAAAAGCAAAAGCAATGTCTCAGTCATAATAAAAGGCACCGTAACTACTTCCACAATGAGTAGACGTACCAACCAAGAGTTGGTAGGTTGGGAACAGAAAACAAGATTCTAACTTAAAACTGAAGTTGGGCATTTGAGTCAAATTGTTCGGGGTGAAATTAGAGTCAAAAGTTTACCATGGCAGTGTTGTTTTTCCACACCCATGCCAAGCCTCCAATTTCACTGACGGAATATTGGAACTCAGATGAAAATTATCAGACTCCGACATATATACTGATGTCTTCATATATATATGGGCATGGGCTGGTTATATACTTGCATTTCCAACAAGAGGAGAATGTCTTTTGCGTAAACTGTCTTTCCTAATGTGCAATAGCTATAGAAACAACAATTCAAACTCCAACAAAAATAAACCCCCCAGTTCAAAAAAAAAAAAAATCCGAATAAAGGCCCCCCTCTCGATTTACACAGAGAGAGGACATAAACGACAGATTAGCCAACAAACTACATCCTACCATAGAAAGCTTCAAGCAAGAAAAAAGAGATGGGAAGAACCCAGAAGATAATCTGGGCTAACAAAACTATTGGCATCCATAATAATGAGCCAAAGTTCAGCTACTTTGGTGCTCGTTTCTTTTCTTAGCAAATTCTTGATTATGTCTCATTATCCAAAACCTCTCTATTTCTTCTGGTTTACGCCCTGGAATCCTGCCTGCTATTAAGTCCCACCTGTTAAAATTCATTATTATGTATTAAACTATATAATTAATAATAACACAAATTTAAAGAATGTCTACATGTGTACAGACGTCTATGTATGAGTCCAAATGTTATCTTTCCAGTGTGTACTTAGAATGAAAAGCTAAACAATCAAGGAACATCAATGGTTATTATTAAATTTACACAAGAACACATAGCCAAAGAAAAAAAAAAAAAGGTGGTGCTACATGACCTAGCAACCTTTATTTTTTTTAATAATAATATGATCTACATGTATATATGATCATTGATTCGTCTTACTTGGCTAAAATCTTATTTATTAATTATACATGTGTACACGTACGTCTCTTGTTAGTTGCTGCAAAAGACTCCAAATATGGCAAGAAATTAATTTACACTCATGGATTTGAATACATAATACTACTTCTAGAAACTGGCTAGCCTAGGCATGCATGAATATTTTTGAATGTACTTGAATTTAGGGTAAATTATAAATTTAGTGTCTTAATTTTTTAATTTTTAATATTTTGGTGTTTTTTTAATTTTTAATATTTTGATGTTTAAAATTTGTTTTATTCAATCAAGTGTCTAAACTGGTAAAATTATTTTTAATATGATATTTTTCTACAATCAATGGTTGCTATATGAAAATTTATCTGACTTGGTACCAAATTATATATATTATTTTCAACTAATTATTTATCTAAAATTTATAAATATAATTTTTTTTATTTTAAATATAAAATTTGTTCATTTTTGTTTTACTTTCATATATATTTGAACAAATTATAGAGTGATAAAAATAAAATTTGTTCAAAAATATACAAAAAGTAAAAAAATAATAATTTTTGTATTTATAATAAATAAATTATATATTCATATATAATTAATTGAAATAATATACGAAATTTAATATCAAATCAAATAGATTTTCATGTGACAATTATTTATTATTTAAATTAGAAAAAAACACTAAATTGAAGATGATTTTATCAATTCAGGCACTAAATTGAATAAAAAAATCTAGGCATTAAAATTAAAAAATTCAAATACCAAATTGTAATTCATCCAACATATGACATGATCACTCTTGTCTTCTTATGAACATCCAACAAATTTGTAATTGCTACTGATTTCTATTTCAAACCTATGTATCTTGCCCACCTATGTTATTATGACTAAGAGATCTTTTTTAAGGTATTGAGAGGCTAGGAAAAGATAAAAATTATTATTTATCATTAAATTAGATGAAATTAAATATTATTAAATTAAATAAAAATTATTATTTACCACGTTATTTAACGTTGTTAAAGAAGTTACAATTCACCACATACTTGTATGACAACTCTATTCCTAAGTTGGTAAAAAAAAAAAAAAAAAAAAAAGAAAGTCTTATGTATTTAATTAATAATTACCTGTTTCCAACCAGCCAATACATTCTGTAAACGAGATCTTCTTCTTGTTCTGTCATCTTGATAAATTCCCACTCGATACTGCTCACTTCTGTACCACCAGAATCAAAATATTAATTAACTTAAATAAAGAATATAATGTTTGATCTGCGCCACTCTTTCTGGGCAGCCAAAACACAAACACAAGGAATCTAAAGAAAGACCAAAGTCCAGAGACCAAGAATGTGTGTTATATAATAAAGAAACGCCAAGAAATTTAGACTTGAATAAAGAATATCTGATATTTATTAGTGGGAACCTTCAGAAGTGCAACTCGCAGTCTTGACTTGCTTCCAAGGACGTTCATCCATCTTTCAATGAAAAAAGAAAGTGGTAAAGAAGTTTTGATCAAACTCCTCCTTATGGAAAATACGGAGTGTTTAGAGAGAGAAATGGGAGGAAAAGGGCTTAATATGTATATATTATTTAGGATCAGTAGCAGTTTTGTTTTTAATTTATGGGGAATTATTGGAATTGAAATCTCTCTCTCTTTTTCTTTTCTTGGAGGTAGAGAGACAGCGGTGGATAAGTCTTGCAGTTTGACGTTGGAATCATCTCTATGGAACGTCTGGTACGAACAATTCGATTGACTTTTAGTTAATAGTGCTCGCTACTCGTTTTTTTCTGTCAAAGTTTACAGTAGATTATGTGCTAAAAAAAGTTTACACTATTTATTAAATCACCGAGGGAGCTTATTGGGAATAATTAGTACATAAAAATTCAAAATTTTGTTGAACAAATTCAATATTCAGATGATTCTTTAATAAAATAAAATTTCAATAAAGTTTAAAATGATGAAATTAATTTGAATTCTAATGAATTATGTGGTTTTGGAGTAATTGATAAGAAACACGAATCCGTTTATTTTCACATTTTACAAAAAAGTTTACCAGTGCAAGTTTTTATATCATTTTTTATTTGATAATATTGATTGAAAATTATTAATATATAAATTTTTTAAAAATCAACTGTTAATTTATCATTTGTTAATTGTACATACTTTTAATAATTATTATAGTCATAATTATTATATTTTAAAATATAATGTTTGCAAAGCAAAATATGTTCTATTTGTACATAATTAGAATATTTAAATAATTTAAATTTAATTGTTAAATTAAATTTTCAACTATAAAATTCACATAATAAAATATATCAAAACTATTTTTATAATGAAAAGTCACTATGTTATTCTCGAACAATAATGTAAAACTTTTATTATAATAATGTAACATGAAAATTGTATGCATATAGTTTATTTAGAAGTTATTAATATCAATAATATGGCATTATATCACATTTATTACTCGTACATTAATATACATCAAAAAATTATATTATTATGAAAAGATTTGATTTTGCAGTCAATTTCAAAGAGAAATAATATTTTAAAAAAATTACTTAATTAAAGTGTGTTTATCTTTCATTTTATTTAAAATATGTACTCCAGTAAGTTAATTAATGATATAATTTCACTGCAACATCAATAATTAAAGAGTTTTAAAGTTCATAAAATAATGGTTTAAAACTATCTTAGTATAATGTGTTGTCAAAATAATTTTAAATTGATAAAATTTTAAAAAATGATCAATTTATTTTCTTTAAGCACTAATATTTTTAAATTATATCTAGTAGAAATATAATTTGGATAATATAATAAAAATCACTTCAAACTTATTCATAGTTTAAAAATATTATTTATTATTTTTCTGAATTTTAAAAATAAAAATAAAATCAAACAGAAATGTTAAATGAAAAGGAAAAGGAACAGAGAAAGAAAGAAAAAAGGTACTTACCAAAACAAAGCCCAACTTTGGAAGCCCAATCATTTTTTACCCATCAGTAAGCCCAATAATTATACCCATCACTATTTACAATACCGTTCATTTCCTGCTTTGTTTTGAGTATATAGTATATGTATATCTTTGTTCGTGAAGATATACACTAAAAAAAAGGTTTATTGAAAACAAAAAAAATCTTACACTTTTCTTTCTACATCATTCAAAGTTTACGGAATATATAATTTTACTAAATTTTAGCTAAATTTATGTTAATATTATTTATAATCAAAATTATATTCTTATAAGATGCTGAGATAAACTCAACATAAAAAAATAAATTTGAAAAAATAAAAATAAAATAAAATACTACTTTCAATTTTTACTGTAAAAATAATTAAAATTATAAAAATATTAGAGTAATAATAAAATTGTGCCACCTTAATATATAGAGCCCTTTTAGGATTTTATTTTTTTACTATTAATAATATTTAACTAAAATTGGGCAAAACTATCTATTAAGTAAGCTTTAAGTAATAATAAAAGAAAAAACAAAGATTTGAATTTCTGTCGGCGGTAGACCTTTAAAATAAATAAGCTCTGAATTATATTTTTTATAAATTATATCTTTTTTTACGTGATTTAGAAGTTAGACACAGATTTGACTATGACGGTACAAAATTTATTAAGATGTCAGATCCATTTATCTCTAACAACTGTAGTTCCTACCGAGTCTAAAGAATGGCCCTAAGCTCTAACTTTTATACATTGTGTTTAATCCTAGAGCAATCCCAAGAGCCTTTTTTTTTTTTTTTTTTGACATACATAGAAGTTATATATTTAAACTTAGAAAGAGAATTATAAGCTTAGAAAAAATAATTAGAAGTTAAATATTTAAACCTGAGACTATGTCTAAATATAACATGAAAAGATTGATACCGATAAAATAAATGATTTTTGAACTACCACAAATAAGAGTGAAGCTACAAAATTTTCTTTGAGGAGGTGGGTAGTAATACAAAATTTTCTTTGAGGAGGTGGGTAGTAAATGAGTGAATATGGATAGAGTGATAAATTATTTTTTTAACTTATTTATGACCTATATATATATATATATATACTTTTACCCGCTTAATCTCATTTAACGTATATCCATTTATTTATCTAATTAAAATTTAACTTACTTTAAACAACATATTTTAACTTAAAATATATATATTTTTTATTTTTAAAATTTTATTTATCATTTAAATTTTAAAATATTAATTATTTGTAATTATTTCTTTATTTTTATAAAAAATTTAATAAATAAGAAAAATATCAATTGTTTTTATAATTAAAGTTATTTAATAATTCTTATACAATTACTTTATATGATATAATAAATTTGATGAATAGAGCTTATGAAAAGAGAAAGAGCCGAAGAATTATGGAAAGAAGATAAGAGTCGAAATAAGGATTGAATTGATGAATTTTGTAGAGGATGAGTTATATTATATATATTATTTTATTTTATTTATATATTTTATTTAGTGAATATTTTAAATATATATATATTATTTAAGCCTATTTACAATATATAAATAAAACAATATATTTAAAAAGTGAAAAAATATTTTAATTAAGAAATAATTAAGAATTTTGATACAAAATAATGAGTGGTAGAAGAGCATGTAGTGCTTCTATGCGTACATGCAACGGATGAAAGAGCGTTTGGGTTGTTTTTTTTTTTTTTTTTAATCTTTTATTTAGTACTTGATCTAGTTTTATATACAACTTTCTAATTATGCAATTTATTTTTTTGTCAAATGATGGATGACGCTAGCACCATATTATTAATGTGCTGTATGCAAGCCATATTCTTATAAAATTTTATTGAATTTAATTAAATATTATTAATTTTAATTATATTAAATGTTATTTTCATATTGTGCGCTTCTCTCTTTCGCTATATATATATATAACAATTCATATCAAAGCAACATATCAATAATTAAAACTCTAGTTCTAAAGATAGCAATATTTGCTTATTTAAACTCTAGTTTGAACTTTTTTTTTTTAATAAAAAGGATCATATTAATAGATAATAATAAGAGAACTCTATTTTATTGATTTTTTGGTTACAAAGAACTAATTTTTAAAAATTTTTATATTTCAGCTGCTGTGGGTGATATTTATTTTTTATATTTTTTCACTTTTAAATATATATATATATATATGTTTTATTTAAATATAAATTCTACAATATTTACATAAATAATGATATAGTATATGTTTACTTTTATTTTACAAAATCATATAAAAAATTTTAAAGTTATAATAAGAAAAAAAAGTATTAGATAATGAGTATTTTTATCCAACCTATTTCTACTCATATATTAATAGGGTTAAGTAAATAATTATGTATTTAATGCCCATGTAAAATATAATTATCCATTTATTACCCATACACTTTTTTAAAGGGTGGGTATAAATGGGTAAATAGGTAAGAGTGAACTTTACTATCGTAAATCATGATTTAAAAATCTAAATGATTTTATAAATTCAAAGTGTATATAATTATAATATTTTTACTTAAAAAATAATCTTCATCACCCTAAAGAAATAACAAAAAAACTTTAATAATATATCATAATTAAATTTTGAAAATAAAATTAATTTACTCAATTAAATTTTAATAAAATATAAAAAAATAAAATTTCAACTAATTCATTAATTTACTCTATTTTCATTTAACTATTTATAAATAATAATCAATTCATATTAATCTAATAAATCAAATCATTACAATTAAATTTATGAATCCAAAGTATATAATTATAATTTGTCACTTTTTTTAAAAAATAAGTATAAACCTTATCACCTCAAAAAGGTAGTATAAGAGTTTAGACAATATACTATTTAAATATTGAAATAAAAAATTAATATACTCAATTGAATTTTAATAAAATATAAAAATATAAAATATCATCTCATAAGAAATTTATTATTTTCTTTATTTTATTCATTCTCTTTTCTCTTTTTTCTTTATTCTCTATGACTCCCTTTCTTCTGCAATGAACAAAAATAATAGAGTTAGAATATTAGAACAAAATAAAGAATTATTGAGTTGAAGACAATATAATATGAAGAATTGATGATAAGAATTAAAATTGAGAGATCAAGTTTGTTAATTAACACTGACTATTTTTATTATATAAAACTCTATATATATTAATATTTTTTAAAAAAACGTGGAGATAAGATTTATTTAAAAAAAATTGGAAGGGCCAAGACTATAAAATTTCAAATACATTTAAATTTTTTTAAAAAATTGGAAGTATAGAAAAATATTTTTTAAAAAAAATTAGAGAGTCAAGGATCCATTTATCCTGTGTGATGTTAAAAATATTTATTTTCATATGTATATGCATATGCATTTATGTTAGAAATACAAATTTTTATTGTAGAAATATATGCATATGCATATATGAAGCTAGAAATATATGCATATGCATTTATGTTAGAAATACATATTTTTATAATAAATTTTAAGATGAAACACATACATAATTTACTTCCTCCAATTTGTCTTCCACATACATCATTTTTAATTAAAATAAAATAATTTAATTTATAAAAATAAATCGTGTTGATATATCATTTGATTAACTAGTTAAATATTCTATCAATACGATATATTTAATTAACTTTAATTGTATTCATATCATCTTATTTTCCAAGATAAATATATAAGGCTCAAAAAAAATCTTTTGCAGAATAATGATAGAAATCATGCTTTCTTAACAAAAAAAAAAAATAAAAATAAAAAATGATGGGAATCATATGAAGTCTCCAAAGAAACATCTTGGCAAATTGAAATCTCTTCAAGGAAATTTTAAGTTCAAATCACGAGGGGATGACAGTTTTTTTTCCTTTTTAAAAAAAAAATCACTATGACCAAGTGAATAATATGGTATACACGATTAATTAAGAAAATCTAATGTGGAAGTATTGCTATCCTTCTAATTTTTTTTTTAGGTATCATATTGAAATATTATTTTTATTCAGCATTAGTTTATATATATATATATAATTTATTTTATATATTTTGTGATTAAATAATATTTATTTTATATTTTATAAGTATGATATAAATTTGATCAACGAATTTTAAAAATTTTAGGATATAATGAGGAAAAATTTTATTGGTAGAATATATAAATTAAAAAGTTTTCAAAAGTTTAGGGATATTCAATTATAAAATATTTTTAATTGGGATAAAAATATGTATATATAAAAAAAATTTTTAACAAAAAAAATATCAAAAAAATTTTAAAATAGTTTGGGAGTATAGTGAACTCTTGAATCCACCACTTATGTGGCCGATTAACAAGATTTGTTTTGATCATATTATATTTATTTCCAAAATTGTGAAGTCACAAATTTAAATAAAATATTAAATTGAGCAAAAAAGGTAAAAAATGTATAGCTCTATAGCGCCTTTCTTTTTTTTTGAGAAAAAAATGTGCAGCTCTATAGCGCCTTTCATGCCTCCTATATTTTTGTCTATTTAAATAATCATGATCCTGGAGGAGCCAACATATTTATTTTCATATCGCTAATATTTTTTGTTTTTAGGATTACAGAGAAATTTTATATTGATCTCTAATATTAATAAAAAACAAGTCCTATATCTGTATATTGTGCAGTTTATAATAATTTTATATAAATATCAGTTAATTTTCTTATATTAATTTATATTGAAATAAATATTAAAATAGAACATGATTGATGTATATATAATTTGATAATAAAATATAATAGATTATCTCTAATTGAGAAAAATACTTTATTTGTGTATATGACAAAATAGTAAAATATTTAAAATTATGAACAAAAGTCTAAGATTATATTATTCGTGTTTGAAAATAAAAAATGTCTACGATTATATTATTCGTGTTTTAAAAAATGACATGCAAATTAAATTCAAAATAAATCATTTTAACATAGTGATTTTTATTGTAGTTGAAAATTCGAAATGTATTATTTATGTTTGGTTATCTAGTGAAGTTCATAAAACTAATTAAAACTAACTATTCTATTAATAATATTTAATATTAGCTAATACTAAAATTAATTGTGTTATAAATACTTTAATACATATAAAAATTAAATATTTTATAATTAGTTGTTACCAACATATGATAAAAGAAGTTAAAGTTTTTTTAAAATTAATAAAATTGAATGATGATGATTTATTAATAAAATTAATAAACTTTTAAACTTTTAAATTAGTAAGGGGATGGGGGCCATGGGCTCTCAAACTTTTAAGATTTATCGATTTTACTCATAATTTTTTTAATATATATATATATATATATATCTAAACTTTTAAAATATATTAATTTCATTAATAAACATCGTACAAAATTTTAAAAAAATATATATATTTGGCCCTAAAATTTAAAAAAATCATATATTTTCTTTATAAAATTTATGTAATATTTTTAAAACTATATATTTATCTTTTTTTTTTGTTACTTTAAATTTTAAACTATGTTTCCACCCTTGATAAAAATATATAAGTAGAATGATTTGTTGAAAAGATTATAGGAGTGAGTTTGATATTGCTATTACCAATAGTCAATTTTGGAATAAAAATTAAAAAATTATTTTCTAATTAATTATAATTTTTTTTTCAATATAAATTTTATGAGTGAAAAATTGATTTTGAAATCAAATAATATTTGAAAATTTTCTCTAAGTTATTAAATCAGATTGACAATATTAACTAAATTGTTTTTCTGAATATATAGAATTATTTTAAAACCTAAAATATAATAATTTAATAAAGAAAATAAGATTATTACAATAATAGTACCAAACAAAACATGCTCTAATTCTTTTCTCCATAGGAAAAAGAAATATGACCAAACAAGTCTGAAATGTTCTGTCCAGAAAACTTTATTCCAAATATACGTTCTCCAATTGCCAACGACAGAATTTATTCAATCAGGACGAAAAATACTGAATGTTATATGGACAATTAACCATCAAAATTGAAATGGAATTTATTCAACATAGAATTGTGATAAAAAGATAACATATTTTTTTTCCAAAACGAGTTTGAAAGCATTAGAGCTAAAAAGGATTCCCACTTTTCCTTCAGAGAAAAGTAAGGATTTCAACTTGCTCCAACTCTATATATATGCTTCAAATTTTGCCTTCATCCAAGCAATTAAACATAAACAAAGCCTCTAAAGTGCTAAAAAAAAAAAAAATCTTTCTTTTTCTATTATTCATAGCTAACACCCCAAATGGCCTCAGTCCAGTGCTGCAAAACAGCTGAGCAAAACCATGGCCAGCAACAGCAGTCACTCGGCCAAAAAGTGTCTGAGATGGTTAGCTCTGTGGTCAAGAAAAAACAAACCCACCAAGGACACAACACGATGAGCCAGTACCAGCAGTCCCAATGCCGTGACCAAGACTACCGAGGAAAATGGGATGACCACCAAGACGACTTACTGCGCTAGCCAGACCACAGCCCAGGGACAGGGCTTGGGCCTTGCAACTAGTAATGACGGTGCAAAATGCAACAGAGGATTGGCTAGGAGAAACTGTGGTGTGCACAGGAAGAGAGGTCTGCTGCAGAAGATCAAGGATCGCATTTCTGGCCACAGTAGTAGCAGCAGCGAGAGCGATAGTGATGATGAGAAGTGCGGCAGCAAAATGGCAAGTGTTGTTTTCTTTCTTTTTTTTTTTTTTTTTTTTTGTTCAGTTGTAATTTAAAATGAGGAAACTGCGTTTTGGACAAAGCCAAAGAATTCTTATTGAATAAGACAAAAAGAAAATAAACGAACAAAATGTTGACTTATTGTTTTGCAGAGTTAAGAGCCGGATCAACCGAATAAAATAAGAAGAAGGATTTCGTAGTGATAAATATACATAATAATGAAAAATAAAGAGGCACGACAATTTGACATGCTTATAGGCTGTTACTAGCTAATGACTTCAGAATCATAGTGTACCTTATTTATCAATAAATAAAAGGTTTAAGTATTTAATAGAGTTTGTTTTACATCAAGGAAATAATTTTAATCACCCATAAACAAATTAGTCAAGTCAAGTCAAAGGATGGATGATCTCAATTCTCATTATATAAACTAGTATAACATAGATGCAATTGCAAAGTTTATTTGCACCTTATTTCAGTGATTTTATTCTAATTTATTTTAAAAAAATATAATAAAAAAATGATTAAACTCAAACTTAATTCAAATTCATCTCATTCAACTTGTTTGTTACATTCTTCAACTATAAAATTAGAAGTGATAAAATGAGATAAAATTAACTACAGATTGTATTGAATTATGATTCTCTCATGTAAATCGCAATTACCATCATGTAAACTGTATATTCAATACATAAGAGGGGTATATTGAGATAATGAAAAAATAAATTTTTGTTTGCTGGATAAGTTTACTGGAACTATTATAAAGAGAATATATTGAGCAAATTTCAATAACTCTCATTGCATCAATAAGAAAAATAGTGAAACTCATCCCTTTTTATATGATGTTAAAGCTTAATATCCAAACGGTTGATGATCTTAGAATCTATATTTGGATTAATAGTATTATTTCATTCTATATAGAAAGAATGATAATGAAATTTCAATTTGATACGCACTCATAAATATATCAAACTTTAATTGGTTGGCAAGGAGTGTTAGGTTATGGCAATCCCATTTAGTGAATAAATGTAGAATTAATAAGATTCATAAGATCATAAACTTCACAATATTGAAGTTTTGGATTCAATTAATGTATTACAAGTAATAAGTAGTATATAACAATTTAGAGAGCTCAATTCAAAAAAGAAAATAATAATAATAATAATAATAATTTGAAAGAACGGCATTAATTCTCTGAAAATTCAAATAATTTTATCATTATTATTTGATCCTGTGAATTAATGTCTTTTTAGTGCAATTCCAAACACCGATTAGCAAGCACCGTTACTCCCTGGACTTAACAAGGATTGTCCTTGCTTGCTTGCTAATGGGAATATATTATATGGAAAAACTAAAAACTAACTTGCATTTCTGTTTTGCCATTTTTTTTGTATTACTTTATGGGCACATGGGGAATTCAAAACCATGCAATTTATAGCCTCGTTTCATCTCTCAATTTCTTTCCCAGTTTGACATTTAATCTTGTTAGTAAGTTCGTCTAATTTTGGGGATTATTGTAGTGGGGAAAGCCTACAGATTTTCATAGCTTTTGGCTGTCTTTGAGTTTCCTTTTTTTGGAATGTATATTGACACATATTTTTATTTTTTATCTCAATAAATATCAGATTGCTGTTATATGATATGAGTGAGATAGAGGTGTGAGCCTATCAGAAATGTCGTAATGCACTTTCTGATTTCTGCACCTGAGCCTGTTTATAAAAAAAGTTCGTGTGATACTGTATTAAACGAAGCATTCAGCTACCGTCTCAGATGTTAGTTTCCATCTAGTTGGGTGGCTGTGAGTATGATCCCATCTCCGTTGCATGCTAAAAGAGGAAAACGCCAACAGGTTCTCTCTGCTTAAAAATACTGATACGATCGTATAACAGTGCATGCAGGGCGGTTGTTATGTGTTTAAAATTTCAAATTGGCCTACAAGCTATATTTTCAAGAGCTTTTGGGTTGTCAGCATGGGTTACTTACTTGAAAGATGGACTCGGAGGTGCTACTATCGATCAATGTCTACCTTACTACTAGTGAAGGAGAATCATTTTACTTGTTTTGTAGCCAGGCTGATATTAACTAGTTCTCAAACTTTTTTTACTTATAAGAACTTGCAACTCACACAATTCATTCGGAAAGACATGGAATCAAACTCTTAATTGGTTTAAATTAATTTACGACTTGAAATAAGTGAAACTCAATTGAAATACATTTCTCTGATAAAATTTATTGATTCAATTTGAATTGACTTGAATTTTATTTTTTAAGGCTTATTATTTAACTATTAAAATTATTTTCTATAATACATATCGTGAATACTTTTATTTTTTATTTGTTTAATAAATTTATTATGATTTCAAATTGACTTAATAATTTAAAAAATTCAAACATTTATACGAATTTTCATTTGTATCCAAAATTTCTAATTTTATCAATTGTATCCTAACTTAACGAATTGATTTCAATTGCTCCTTAAGTCAAAATCAGAATTTAGTGAAGTGTAAATTTAGATTCAATTGACTCTTATACTTTTTCAATTAGTTCAATTAAATCCAATATTAAGTTTACATCTTACTTAATATGATACTTCATTTTTTTCTTCAAATTAATCTCATTTTGGCTTAATTAAATTTAATATGTCTTTTACATAATAAATTTTAATATATTTAACATGAAAAATTTTAAATTTAAATTTAAAATTATAATTCTTAAAATCTTTCAATTTTTTTTTTTAAAATTCTCTCAATCCCTTAAAAATTAATTTTTATATTTTAAATAATAAATTATTTAAACTATTTAAAATAAAAATTTCTAAAAAAAATTCAAAAAATAAATGCATTAACTTAATTAAAAAGGTACTTTATTTTTTATTCAATTTAATCTCATTTTTTCAAAATTAAATTTATATATACTTTTAATGCAAACTTCTAATTTAATGGAAATTTCAAATAAAAAAAATAAAAGTATCATATTAATTAAGATCTAAACTTAATTTTGAATTTGATTTAACAAATTGAAAAAATATAAAGATTAATTGAATTTAAATAAGCACTTTATTAAATTCTGATTTTGACTTGGGGTATAATTAAAATCAATTAGTTAAATTAGAGTATAATTGAAAAAATTAAAAATTTTAGATACAATAAAAAATTCACATAAATATTTGAATTTTGGAATCATTAAGCCTTTCAAATTTCACTTTAATTATTTGTATAATGTATTGTTATTAATTTTTTAAAATGATGTATTACTATAAAGTTTAGACGTGATATATATATATATATATATATATATATATATATATA
>CATIWR010716842.1:0-21916 GCA_949677035.1 Omphalea diandra | reverse complement strand
AGAGAGAAAGAGAGAAAAGGAGGAAAAAAATTTATGTGGCTTGTTCAATGGTGATTCTCATTGAAGTTTTTTCATAAATTAATTGGGTTTTTTTAAAGATAAGTTAATATAATCTATATTCAAATTTTATTATATATTATTTTAGATTATTATTGTAATGACCATTTTCATTTACAAATCATAGCATTCATATCCAAAAATACATATGCATAAAGATTTACTCAAATACATATGCATAAAGATTTACTCATCATACATACACATTCCAACATGTATTTAATGTACATATATGTTAGCTAATGTTCAAGGCTAGTGACTATAAATTGGTTCTTATCTAGATATATGTACATGACACAAGGAGATGAAGAGCTTGAATTTAGCCTACGACCTATGGTCCATGGGTCTCTATACAAAACTTTATGCACCAAAGTACCCAAACCCTATACTTCAGTATCTGAAAAGTATAATTGCGATTTGATGAGTCATGACATAATGAATAATAATAATAATAATAATAATAATATTCTTATGGAACAACCAATAATTAAATATCATCAGGATACATTACAAGTACAACAATTGATATGCAAGTGCAAATGCAACAAATTGATTGTCGTGACCTTGCAAGACAAACATTGCTCCCAGGAATTCATGTGATTTAAGTGACATTTGATTTTTACTAGCTAGTATGTAACAAGTGAATCATTTGATCAATAACATATGCCAATAGGACATATTGGTCCCCTTTCCACGTGATTTGCAAGTGTTTGACAAGCCAGTCAAAACATTCTTTTAGTTCCATACGCAATTATTCACTCGCAATGGTATACTAAGTAATCATTAAGATCATATAATTCTCACTTGACTTGTATTCACATGTAAAATATAACAAATCAATCACATATACATGTAATAGAACATAATCACATCATAAAATTATCACACATACACATTAGAATCTAATTGTGGTTTCTACTCACATTTTGAGGTGACCAACCTTTATGGTAGGTTTGGTTCTCTCTCTAGGGCTTCCTCAAATGTTGAGATCCTAACATTTGACACATACATGGTTATAAGTATGTCAAAATGATTATGAATACTTGGTATGCAACTATAGCATGATCCATGCAAGTAGACCTAATATTTATGCATATTTTCCTTATATGGTAGCCTGAGCTAGCTACACTATGACAATAATAACTCTAGATATACTTATTGAAATAACTTAATTCTTTTTTTCAAATAAACTAGACAAATAATGATACAACATATTCAAATTTTAGGTCAATATAAGATTCATAGAAAATGTGGTGAATTTTTCAAAATTTTCCTATTTCAATGTGATCTCAGTCTGAGTAGGTCTTACATTCTTTAGTATATCTCAAATTATACAAATAAAACTGCAAAATTGATTTACCAAAAATTACAAAATGTATAAAGGAACATTTTTCATGCTTTACTCTTTATGTAATTCAGTCTATAAAGTCACCAAAATAAATGACTAATCTCAGGGTGAGCAGGTTTTCAACATGGTGACAATTAGTCTTGATGAAGGGGCAACATCTCAATAACTATGCTAAATTTGGCAAAAATATTTTTCAGCCATGTAGATTATATATAAACATACAACTTTCAAGTTTAACATATAACCAAATTAAGAATTTATGGCCATCAACTTCTTAGAAAATATAATTATAGGACTAACGAGGTTTCATCTTGGTATAGGGTCAATGACAATCAATGAGCCATATTTCTTTCCACAAAAATAATCAAGTAAAACTGCTTTACAAGTATTTATAGGGGATATAACCCTACAAATTTCATGTTTTGCACTTTGTCTAAATCAAAACATAAGGTCATCAAAATATAAGAAAATAGAAAGATTGAGGTGATTTCAGTTGGCTGTGAACCAACCCTAATGAAGAAGCCATACGTCTTTCCACACACCAATTTAAGCAAAACTGTCTTGCATGAATCTATATGGGTCATAAGGCTACAACTTTCATATTTTACACTTTCCCTAATTCCTCTTTCTATAGTTATAAAATTGCAAGTACAAATTTCTATTCTAATAATAAAACCAACACAATCAGCTTTTGCTTCTCTTGAATTTCAACTTCGATACATGAGCTCTACCTCAAATACTCCATAATTCTTACCTCAAAGCAATTTACCTTAAAGAGTTTTGGTAGAAACTTTAACTATTCAAAGCTAACGGGTGTTGTTGCATTACAGTACGCATTGGTACATAGTCAACAAGCATAAGGGATTCTCAATAGGCGTTAGAGCATCACCTAAGTGTGACTCAAAGTCTCTAGATTCCTCAACCAAAGACTTTTTCAAAAGTCAACATGCATTGGATAAATCGAACACTTGAGCCTTGGAAGTTGATCTTTAATAACAGGCATTGCAATTTCGGAACGAGCATGGCTCATCGATATCTCAATAGGCGTTGCATTTTCACAACAGGTATTGGACTTAGTAATTTGATGTGAATAGAACTCTTAAAACCTCGACACATGAATTAAATTTTTACCAATAGGTATTGGAAAAGCTCATAGGTAGAGCTAATGTCTCTAGACCCTCTAACAAGAGATGTTCAAAAGTGTAACAAGCATTGAAATCCTCTTCAATAGGCATTAAAAGCAAGCCAACTACCTTTGAAGTGTTGTAGAAAATCTTGAAAAATAGAGCATCAAGTTCACTTCCTCTTGGAAACTTACAACAAGAATTGTCCATATCTTAATATGAGTTGAAATTGAATTCCAACAGGAGTTGAAAAGCTCCAATAGTAGAATTGGTGACTAAAAAAATGAGAAAGTTAGAAGAGGAGCGTCTAGGCAAATCTCTCTATAATAGTTAGTTCCAATGGGTGTTTGAATGAGATCAACGACCATTTAAGTTTTATTCTCACCTAACAATGGCTATGAAGACTGCCCAATTAGCATTGAGTGACTGCTCTATGACATAGAGTGACAACCTAATTTCTAATTATTAGTTTCGTGTTTTTATCTATAAAAGGACCCTTCCACAATAGACATAAGTAGAGAAAATTGGTAAAAAAAAAATGAATTTTTTCTATTATGAAAGCAATCTTTGAATAAAAGGGGCGAAACAAGTGTGGTCCAGATTCAAGAGAAGATCATTATCAATTCAAATTAGAGTTAAAGAATAAGCTTTAAATCTTCTCTCAAAACTTTTCATCAAATCAAGCATATCTTGTGAGTATATTCTACATTTTTCATTACTTAGGTGAGAGTGCTTTTTCTCATATTTAAGCTGTAAATTATTTTGAGAAAGGTTTTGGTTGGGAGATCCTAGAAAGATCTAAAACCATTATTTGTGAAAGGTGTAAGTTAGTACATGCAAACTACTTTGGGAAATCATTTTAGTAGGCACCTAAAAGTCTATTTGTAATGGCTTAGTAGTGCTCGAAAACTGCTATTGCAAAGGTGGTTGATAACACCTATAAGCTATCTTGATAGTGAAAGTCTCTAGTAGGAAAACTAGAGGAGAGGATGTAGGCAGAATTGTGTCAAACCTCTATAAACTGATTGTCTCAATTCATCATTGTTTTTGCATATAATTTTAATTATTTTTACTTGCCATTACCCTATCTAACCCTTTTCTAGGACATTAAGGGGCAATAATTGGTATCATAGTAGGTCTCTCTTTTAAGGATTAAGTGATCAAAGTAAAGAACACGACAAGTCGCAAGGAATCACAATCAATCTACAAGCTAATGTTCTTCAAAGTAATGACAACGGGTATCATGAAAAACATATGGAGATTTTTCTAGATAATGAAACCATAGATCTACGGGACATTATTAAGGAAGGAAGAGAAATTCTAACTAAACTTATTAGGGATGTTCTAATACCCTAGTCGAAGAGTGAATGGACAGTGGAAGAGAAGAAGGCACATCTAAAAATAAACGAGCTATGCACGTTCTCTTTTGTGCAATCCATAAGTCTTAGTATACTAAGCTATAAATTTGCACATAAGCAAAAGAGATTTGCACACGTTGTACGCTCAGCATGAAGGCACCAATAAAGTCAAGAAGAAAAAGATACAAATGCATATTACATGTGTGATGCATTTATATATCAGCCTAGCGAGACCATCACTAAGATGTAAAATAGGTTCATTAACATAGTGGGCACTCTAAAAACTCTTAGGAAGTCTTACTCTAATAAGGATATGGTAGCAAAGATCCTAGAAAAAACTTTCCAAAGACAAGTAGGAAGCCAAAAATACAACAATGGAATAAGTTAACAGGACGAAAGTCCTATCATTAGATGAGCTCATAGGAAAGCTACTAGCCCATGAAATCGCTTTTAAAAAGCCAACTGAAAGTTTTAGAGTGAGAAAAAAAGACTAAGCCCTAAAAGCTAAAGAGGTACGCTCTGAATCCCCTTATTTTTCTTGTTTACCAACATCTCCTTCTAGTGATGATGAAAACAACATTGAAGAATAACACCTTGAGCTTGTAACAAATAAATTAAAGAAATTTCTTTCAAATCAAAAGAGCAAAAGAGAAAGAAGGTATAAAACAAAAAGTAGTAAGAGTTAACTCATTTGTTATGGATGCAATGAGAGAGGGCACATCAAGTTAGATTGTCCGAAGGTAATGAAAAATAATGTTCTTTCCAAGAAATACACCTTTAAGAAAGATAAGGAAGTGTACAAAGCTACTTAGGATGACACAAGTGAACTTGATGAGGAGGATACCAGACAAGAGCTAGCAAATCTTTGTCTTATGGCAATTGAAGAGACATCATATAAGTCCTCAAGTGAGAACTCTTCTAGCAACGATAGTGAAAGTGATTGTGAGTATAAGATAAATCCTTTTGATTCTCATTTTAGAGATGAGCTATATTCAATTATCACTAAGCTAACCATGAAAGTTTAGACTCTCAAGTCTAGTACCTCCTCTTTTAAGAAAGAGAACAAATCCTTAAAGGGTTATGCTAAGAGTCAAGATACTCTGCCTAAGGAGGTTGAGTCTCTAATTATTGAGAATTCTAAGCTCAAGGATAATCTTAGCAAATTTACAAAAGGAAAGGAGAAATTAGATTCTATCCTTGAAATTCAAAGGAGCCCATCCATTAAGCATGGATTAGGATCTAATGCTTCTACCTCTACTACTACTCCTACTTCTAAGACAGTCTTTATTAATGATAAGGAAGTTAGCATGCCAAAACCAATGAGAATGCCAAAAGTTCCCAATAAGGGAATTGCCAAGACCAATGGTATAAAAGCTAAGTCTCAGCCTATTCACACACAATTGAGACATTCTCCTTCTAGAGCAAACTATGCCTATATGTATCATTCTTACAAGCGTAAGAGGCAAAGTCTCTAAAGGCATAGAAATTGGCATAATAATGCTTATAGATGTGCACTTCATATGATAGCCACTTCTAGACACTGAGCTCAAAGGAGTTATAAATCTCATTCTCCACCTAAAAATAGAACATTGGTGCACTTTAATAGTGAGTGCTTTTAGTGTGGTATTTATGGCCACATTGCTTATCTCTACCTTTCTAGAAGGCATGATGAGCAAATGGCTAGATTTAACCCTTTAAGACCTAAGAAGATTTGGGTACCTAAGACTTAATTCATTTTATTTTGCAAATGTGCTTAAAATCCTAGGTTGGAAAGCAATAGTGGTATCTTGATAGTGGATGTTCAAAGCTATGATAGAAGAAAGGGAGTTATTCACTCAATTAGAAAAATCTAAAGGACTTAGGAATGTATCCTTTGGAGACAATGGCAAAGCCAAAATCATTGGCATAGGTAAAATTGGTAAGAATGTTGATTGACCCATCCTTGATAAAGTTTTGCTTATTAATGGACTCAAACATAATCTGCTAAGTGTAAGTAAGCTTTGTGGCAAAGGCCTCAGAGTTACGTTTGAACCATAAATTTGCTATGTGTCAAGGATGAGTAATAATAAAATTTTGCTCATCAGTAGGGAAATTCGAAACATTTATGTCATTAGTTTGAATTCGTTCATTAACCATGATATAAAGTGTCTAATATCCATAGTGAATAAAGGTAAAACTTAGCATAAAAGGCTATCATATGCTAGCATGGAACTCCTTAATAAGTGGAAAATGAGAAACTTGGTTGAAGGTTTATTTGAAATCTAGTTTGCAAAGGAAGGAGTTTATGAGGAACGTCAAAAGGAAACATAAGTAAGATCTTCATTCAAAGCCAAGAACAAGGTAAGTTCATATAGACCTTTGCAATTACTTCACATGGATCTGTTTGGACCTTTTAGAATGCGTAGCTTGAGAGGCATGCATAATGTATTTGTCACAGTAGATGACCACTTTAGGTATACATGGGTGTTGTTCCTTCCTCATAAGCACTTTTATTTTGTTGCATTTAAGACCTTTGATAAGAGAATTTGAAACTAAAAGGATTTGAAAATCTCTTCAATTTGAGGTGACCATGAAAGAAAGTTTGAGAATGCTAAGTTTCATAGCTTTTGTGATGAGTATAGTATCTCACACAACTTTTCAACTCCTACAACACTATAACAGAATGGTATGGTAGAAAGGAAGAATAAAACTCTTCAAGAGGTGGTCAGGACCATGTTAAATGAGTATAATCTTTCAAGTATTTTAGGGCTAAAGGTATAAACACTTTTTGCTATGTCTTGAATAGAGTCTTAGTCAGACCTTTGTTAAAAGAAAAGTCCCTATGAGTTATGGAACAACAGGAAGCCCAAGATTACATATTTTAGAGTTTTGGTTGCAAGTGTTTTATTTTAAACACTAAAGATAACCTTAGTAAGTTTGACTCCATATATGATGAAGGAATCTTCCTTTAATACTCTACTACCAACAAAGGTTATAGAGTCTTTAACAAAAGAACACTTATTATAGAAGAGTCTACACATGTTATATTTGATGAATCTAACCCTACTTTGTTAAGAATAAAAGAAGATTTGGATGATCTTACAAGTCCTATGAGTGAGCTAAAAATTAAAAAAGGATGGAAAGGTTGTGGACAAGCCATAATAGATGAAGAGTAAAGAAAATAAAGATCAATCTCTTCCTATTACAAATGAAAAGCAAATTCATCTAGAAAAGGATTTAGTCTTGAAGAAAGATCATCCAAGAGATCTCATCATTGGTGATTTTTCAAGCTGAGTAACTACAAGATCATTATTTAGAAATGCATGCACTAATCTTACTTTTCTTTCCCTTATTGAGCCTAAGACTATAGACGAGGCCATTAATGATGAACATTAGGTACTTGCTATGTAAGATGAACTCAATCAGTTTGAGAGGAATAAAGTATGGACTTTGGTTCCTAGACCTAAAAAACATTCCATTAATAAAACTAAATGGGTCCTTAGAAATAAGCTTGAAGAGCATGGAACCATAGCTAGGAACAAGGATTAATAAGTGGCTGAAGGCTATAACCAAGAAGAGGGAATTGATTTTGATGAAACCTTTGCTCCAGTAGCAAGATTGGAAGCCATTAGGATTTTTCTTACATTTTCATCTCATATGAATTTTAATGATATCAAATGGATGTCAAAAGTGTTTTCCTTAATGGCTATATTGATGAAGAAGTATATGTTTAACAACCCCTAGTTTTGAAAGACATTTCTTTCCTAACCATACGATCAAGCTTACCAAAACCTTATATGGTTTGAAGTAAACTCTAAGAGCTAGGTATGAAAGGTTGAGCAACTTTCTTATTAAGAAAGGGTTTCCCAAAATGTTGGTAGACATAACACACTTATCTAAAGAGAAGAATGAAAACTTATTACTTATGCAAATATATGTAGATGATATCAATTTTGGTGCCACTAATGTTTGCTTATATGAAGATTTCTTTAAAGTAATGAAAAGTGAATTTGAGATGAGCATGATAGGAGAGCTTAAGTTCTTTATCGAACTACAAATCAAACAAGGGAATGAGGGAAACTTCATCAACCAAGCTAAATACACAAAGGAACTAATCAAAAGATTTGGCACAAAGAATAACAAACCATATAAAACTCTAATGTGGACCAACATCAAGCTAAGCATAAATAAATATGGTAAGGTTATGGATCAAAAGCTGTATAGAGGTATGATTGGCACTCTTTTTTATTTAACAACATATAGGCTTGGTATCATGTTCAGTGTGTGTTTATGTGCTAGATATCAATCTAATCCAAATGAGTCTCATTTGCATGTTGTAAAACACACTCAAATACCTTATTGATACTCCTAACTTAGAACTTTAGTATCTTAAGTTCTTCATCTAAGTTGAATGCATTTTCATATGCTAATTTTGTTGGGTGTACCTTAGATGGAAAAAGCAATTTAGGCACATGTACATTACATTATCAATTTTTACTGTCTTAGAGTAGCAAAAAGCAAAATTCAGTTGCTTTGTGAACTACTGAAGCAGAGTATGTGATAGCAAGTCTTTATTGTGCTCAAATCCTATGGATGAAGTAATAACTTCTTTATTACAAGGTATTGTAAATCAAGTGGTCATCAAGTGTGACAACACTAGTGCCATCAACCTATCTAGGAATCCCATTCTACATTCTAGGAGTAAGTATATATATATAAGGCATCACTTTCTTTGGGATCATGCTAATAAAGGTAATATTGTATTAGAATTTGTTGATACTAGCCATCAATTGGCATATATTTTCACTAAACCACTTTGTGATGAAAGGATGCAATTCATCAAAAGAGAACTTGGAATGATTGATGGAAGTACATTGAATTAACTTCAATAGATTCTTTTCTATCACTTTTGTTGATTCGTGCTTAGTTATTGATTGGTTGATAATTGATATATTGCTTGAAATGATTACTATTAAAGTCTTTAGATGCCATAATCTAATGATTTTAATGGTATATTATCTTCATCAAATGTCCTAATATTCATTGAACTCTTGACTATATCGTTAAGTTTGATTAATAATTTACATAAACTATGCTTTTAAAATGTTGCATATTTGAAATATCAGCTTTAAACTTAGTTTTGTTTTGAGAAACATATCCAATGACCATTGTGTGTTTTCTAACAACCGTTGTGTTATTAGTGAGTTCCATATTTTAGCTTTATATGTCTCCATAATCATTGTGATTTTCCAATGATCGTTGTTCTTCACCTAATGGGCTTTATGAGCATCCACCATTGTTGGATGAAGAACACTTGCTTGATCAAGCTAACGGTCATGTCTAATAACTATTATTATATTCACAACAGCTGTTGAACATTCACAATGGTTATTTTTTAAAATTTAAAGGGAGCTCACTAAACTTCTATATAAACCCCTTTAACTCTAAAGTTGGTTTACTTCATGCTTTTACTATGCTTTTGACTTTCTCTCTCTCTATCTCTCTCTCTCTCTTTCTCTCTATTTTCTATTATTATTTCATTTGCATTCTTACTTGCATCAATCCTCAAACACTTAAACAAATGGCACCCGAACTTGAATCAACTAAGAGGTACAAGCAACCAGCAAGAAAGAACCTTCAATCTTCCTACTAAAGCTCAAAGACAAAGGGAAATTTATCCTTAATGCTAGCACAATAGAAGAAAATGACATATGAACCCTCTTATGTACCGCAAGCCTCAAAGAAATCCAAACCTGGCCTAGAATCAAAGGGAAAAGAGAAGGAAATAGAAATATAGCAAACCCCTCTAATTATTTAAAAATTCCATCTTAAAATAGAGAGGGAAAATGAACTTCAAAATTTTTAAAAGACATTGGGGGAGTTTAATTCTTCAAATGGGGTAACCTACAAAGGTATGGATTAGTAAAAGTGGAGGAATTAATGATAAGGATAGGTGGGAACTATTTTCTCATATAAAAGAGTCCTCCTTTATGGAGCTCACCGTAGAATTTCTCACCACATTGGAAGTTTTTGGAAGTGAGTGTCATGCATATGCATAAAAAGGTATGATCAATTTTAGATTTTTTGGTAAAAAATACACTTGAAGTCCGAATGAACTGGAAAAATGCTTTTATGCCACCACTATTGGAATAACAAAACATCCTCTCACTTTTAAAGTAGATGTAAATCAATTTTGAAAATCAATAATGGATGGGAAGAGCAACTATAATAACAATAATAACAAGGCATCAAAGATAAAGAGCCAAGCCTTAAGAATAGCTCATCGTTTCATTACTTGGAACATCAATGGGAGAATTAATATAATGGCAATTGCACCATCACTGACTTATTCTATCTCTTATGCATAAAGAAAAACAAAGGATTAACACACCCTTATTTTTTATGCAAAGGATAAACGGTCAAGTAGAAAAAGGGGAATGAATTCATGATGGGCCATTACATAACCAGGATTGCCAAATATATGAAAGTTATACCCCAACAGAGGAAAGAAAAACTGCCACACAATGAATCCATTTACCAAAAGTTGTTATTAAGTATAAGGATCTTTCAAAGGCTGACATCTGGCCTAATCAAAAGAATTCTATAAGAAGGAAAGATCCTTGAACAATAACAAAAAGATGAAGATGTTGAGGAAGCCATTAGAATAAGGATTGTTGTTATTGAAGGGACTGGAACTAGTGCTCTTGCTCCTGGTACACCTCTCTCTCACTTTAAAAAATAGATCATTGACTAACTGCAACCATTTCCTGCATAATTCAATAGGTTAAGTCCTCTACTATCTCTCTTCACCAAAAGGCGTAAAAACTCTAAAGGGATATGAAGGATGTCAACCAAACCTTAGATTGGATAGTGAAAGGTTTAAATCTGCAACTTGGAACTCCAACCACTCCATCAAAGTCAGATGCAATAGTTGAGGCCAAACATAAACCCTAGAACCAACGCTAGGCCCTTACCTTCAATCGTCCCTTCCATTTCATGTTGCATATTTTATCTTGTTTCATCCTTTTTTTATCTTTATCTTTGTTTTCTCAAAACAGTTGATGTAAGGGACAACGTGTTTAATACTATAAATATTTTCTCTCTTTGCTTATATTGTCATTTGAGTTTCCATTTCCTTTGTTATTACTATACTTGTGTGTCTTTTTTTGATAATGACAAAGGGGAGAAGAAAATAAAAGTAAGAGTAAAAAGTAACTAAGTCAAGGGAAAGGTATGAGAAAGCAAGCCAAGGTAAAGGAGAGGGTATATTTACATGAAAAAGATAAGGAAAAATATATGTATTGCATGTAAAATTTGAAATAAAAGGGAAGTAACATGATTTATTATAACTTATGCACTTGAATTTGAATCACATTGTTTAATAGTGTGTTAAACTTAAGAATCATGTGATGTTCAAATTGTTTGCAAGATTGATTAACCTTGATAGATTGATTGTCATCATAAAAAAAAGGGGAGAATGTTGAACATAACTTAGGAGTTTCATGAACCAAGCTTGTTTTGATAATTACAAACACATCTAAAAGCTAACTCTTATCTAAGTTAGTATGTAAAATCTTGCAGGTACATCAATCTTTTGATCAAAGGCTTTGGAAAAAGAGAATTGGTAAAAACTCTAAGTATTCAAAGCCAATGGGTTTTGTTGCATTTCAACAGGCATTGCGACATCATTAATGAGCATTAAAGATTTTCTATATGTGTTGAAGCATCACCCGAGAATAAATAAAAGTCTCTAGATCCCTCTACCAATGACTCTCTTAAAAGTCAACAAACATTGGATGTATCAAACACTTGAGCCATATAAGTTTATCTTTAACAACAGGCATTGCAATTTTGCAACTGGTGTGGCTCATCAATATCTCAACATGCATTACATTTTTGCAACAGGCATTGGGCCAACACACAGGAATTGGATTTTTACTAAGGGCATTAAAAAAGCTCTCAGGCAGAGCCAAAGTCTTTGGACTTTCCAATATGAGATGTTTAAAAGTGCAACATGCACTAAGATCATCTTTTACGAGCATTAAAGGCAAGCTAATGATCATTGAAGCACTATAGAAAGTCTTGAAAAACTTAGCATCAAGTTCACTTCCTCTTAGAAACTTACAATAAGCATTATCCATATCTCAACAAGAGTTGATGTTGAATTCCAATAGGTCTTGAGAAGCTCTAATAATCGTTGAAGGAGTTGGTGACTAAAAAATTAAGAACGTTAGAATATAAGCATCTAGGAAAATCTTTTTCTAACAATTAGTTCCAATGGGTGTTTGAATGAGATCAACAACCATTGAAGTTGTTTTCTCACCAAACAACCAGCATGGAGATTATCCAACAGGCATTAAGTGACTACTCTATGACATGGAGTGATAGCCTTATTTCTAATGGCTAGTTTTGTGTTTTTGCCTATAAAAGGACCCTACCATGATATATATAAGCAAAGAAAAATGGTCAAAAGTGATTATTTTCTATTGTGAAAGCAATCTTTGAATAAAAGTGGTGAAATAAGTGTGATATGGCTTCAAGGGAAGATCATTGTCCAAAGCTTGAAAAAGTTTCTTTAAAATAGAGTTCAAGAATACACTTTATGACTTCTCTTAAAACTCTCCACCAAATTAAGCATATACTATAAGTGTCTTGTATATTGTTCTTTGATTGAGTGAGAATGTTGTTCTCATCTCTAAGTTGTAAATTTTGTTGAGAAAGCTTTTAGTTTGGATATCTTAGAAAGATTTAAAACCATTATTGGTGAAAGTTTTAAGGTAGTACCTATAAACTACTATAGGAAATGATTTTAGTAGCACCCAAAAGTCTATTTTTAATAGCTTGGAAACTACTATTGTAAAGGTAGTTGATAGCACCTATAAGCTATCTTGATAGCGAAAGGCTTTATAGGAAAAGTATAGAAGATGATGTAGGCAGGATTATGTCGAACCTCTATATACTGATTATCTAGATTCTTCATTGTATCCATGCATAATTTTAATTGTTTTTACTTATCGTTACACTATTTAACCTCCATTAGGGCACCAATTGACAATGAGAATTACCCCTACACCCACTCCTTTCTTATTTATAGCCCCGTCAAAGTGTACTCTTCATCCTTGAGGCTTAATTTCTTCTAACCCTTCATTTAGGAATTGGGAAAGATCAAGTTCTCTTTCTTCAAAAGGTTGTTATGCCAAATACTCTGAGATGGCCCGTTCTTTGATCACTTAAATAGTATACTGCATGTTCATGATCTAACATTGCACCAACAAAGTTATTTTCTATTGTCAAATATAAGATTAGTGGTTTTTTGGCTTTAGGGGCTTCAATACTGATAGCTTGGTCAAATATTCTTTTATTCCCTCAAAGGCTTTTTAATACTATTCATTCCACTTCACCAGTTGATTCTTCCTCAATAATTTGAAGATTGGCTCATAAATAGGAGTTAGTATTGTAATGAACCGACTAATGTGCTATAAGTGATTCAGAAAACCTTGGACCTCCTTCTCTATCTTGGGTACAGATATATCTTAAATGGCCTTTACCTTATTTGGATTTATTTTGATACCATTTTCACTGTTGACGTACCTTAGTAACTTGCTAGAGGTGGGCACACTTATTTGGATTTAACCCTAAGTTGCACTCATTGACTTTCTTTAAAAACTTCGCCAAAGCTTCAAAGTGCCCTTACCTTGTTTCCAGCTTCACCATCATGTCATCCATGAACACCTCCACATTTTTATGGATTAAGTCATATAATAAAGAAGTAATCATTTGTTAAGACATCGCCGCTACATTCTTCAACCTAACTGGCATCACCCTATAGCGATACGTCCCTCATTCTATAATAAAAGTCAAGTTACCTTATCTATGATAACCATGAGATTCTGGTTATACTAGAAGAACTCATCTATAAAGAAATAGAAAACATAAGTTGTGGCACTATCAACCAACATGTTTATATATGGTAAAAGAAAGTCGTCCTTTGGGCATGCTTTATTTAGATCCTTACAATCAACACACATCTTCACTCTTCCATCCTTTTACCATTATGAGTCACCGATGTGACATCTTTCAAAGTAGATTCCTTCAATATAATTAGACTTCACAAAGCCTCAAACATAGCCTTCTTATGTTTTAAAAGGTAATAAGCAATTCCCACATATTGATTTGGGCTAGAGTATTCTTCAACTACTTCATTATAGGATTATCATTCTTTTTCTCCTTTATAATGTGTTCATTCATCTTCTTTTCCACCCTCGGTTCTTTGGGAGCTTTTCTATCAAGATAGTATTTTCCAACTATGAGTCACATGGCTTAGCTGTTTCATCTCTTTCTTTTCATCTTTGTCCTCTCATATAATTAAATCATTCTCTTCCTACACACCTCTTTTGTCTCCTCATCTAAGCTTTACTATGAAGTAATAGTTCAAAAAACCATAACCTCTTTTAATACCTCCTCGATAAATTACTAGGGAGTAATAGTCAAACAACCATAACCTCTTTTAAGACCTCCTTGATAGTAGTATAACATCTTCCTTGAGAATTCTATAATCTATCATGAATGTCTCTTAATTTGGGGTAGGAACATTACAATAGTTTGTGAGAGGATTCTTACAAATGCTAGGCCTTCTAGAATTTGCTAGAATAATTGTCTTATTATCAATGAGATCCTAAATCTCATGTCTTAGCCTGTAACAGTCATCGATGTTGTGACCTAGTCCTTCATGTAAAGCATAATAGACATTCGCATCATATCCCCTAGGCAGTGGGCTAGGAGGTGGTCTCATTGCAAAGGCTTTAGTACTCCGTTCTTTTGTAATCTCTTGAATGCCTTTGATAGAGGCATCCACAAATTAGTAAACTGTCATGACATCCTTACTGTGTTAACATCAGCTGTCTTGTTGCCTTTGGCCTGAGTTTGAGATGGGGTGCTTCTTCTTCCCTTATTATCGACTCAGATTCTAACTTTTCAGCCTATAAACCTGCTTCTCAAAGGTTCTCAAAGTTCCTAACCAACATTCCCTGAATTCTAATGCCAATACTAGGCAGAGCCCTTTAATAATCATCCTAATTTACTTTCACTCCATAGGCCTTGTGGTCACTTCTGAAGTCATCTTCTTCCACCTTCTTATGTAATCATTAAAGCTTTCACTAATTTTCTACTTCAAAGACTCCAAGTCTTACAATATGACCTCTAAATCTGAATTACAAACATAGTGCCTCTTAAAAGCTTTTGTTAGTTCATTTTAGTCTTATCTAACAGTCTTTGGCTTGTTGAAATACCATATTTTGGTAGACCCTTCCAATGATATTTCAAAGAGCTTTAACATAATATTCGTCGAGACCTTAGATGCCTTCATGATTAGCACATATAATCAGACATGGTTCTTAGCATTATGAATCCTCGTATATCTAGGAAGCTCGAGCATGAAAAAATTAGTTGGTAGCTTTTTGAGCTTATGGACCAACAATTCCTCAATATTTGTCCCTTTTCTTTAGAGATTTATCACCCAAAGCCTTTTGTATTTTCTCTAACTATTTGACAAAGTCATCAAATCAAGTGTTCTCCTTCTCACTCTCTATAGCTTTGTCTAGAATAGCAGTAGTACTCCCCACTTCCCTAGCAAGTTTACTCTCATGATGCTCTTTCATCCTAAATAAATCATTATTAATCACCATAGGTTGGGGCACTTCCATTAGTGTTTTCCCTTTGTTAGTTCTATTAGGTAAGGTCTCATCTTTTTTTAGGATCTCATTGACGTACTTGTTCACATCCTCAACAATCCTCTCTTCCATCTTATGGTTGAAGTTGACCATTATCTTTTCTAAGGCCTCTAGTGGTATGGTTGGCTTCATGATTAGGTCAACTCTTTAGCTCAGACTTAGTGTCTTGCTCTTCTTAGCAAATTGGTTGCCTCTTCTCTTCCACGAGGGTTTGGATGGAGCTATGATGGTTGTAAGACAATGGTTATTAGTATGATGCATGAATAAGTAATTGATGTATGGATGCATGTTATGCATGAGTCATTTTGCATAAGATCCTTTCAAACTTATTCCTTATACACATGAGATCTAATAGCTCTTTCCTGGGTGGGGTCTCATTCTTATACCATCATGGGGTAAAGAATGTGCGAGGTCACCTCATACCAAAAAGAGTTAGAGTCTCAAAAGAACATATGCACCAAAGTATTAAAAGGAAGAACCTTTTATAATATTTAAAAGATTATGTATATAAAAGGAAAGATATCCCTTTAAGGAGAGAGGGATGTCCATAGAAAGCATTTACATGGCAGGGAAAAGGGAATACTTTAGTATTTATGAGGGATAATAAAATTAAAAGGGGTAGGGTAACATTTATGATTACATTAGGAATACCTAATCATGTTCTTTGAAGACTCTCACTTTTTTTTTTGAAGCAAATGCAAACAAGTAGGGTACCTTATTCGAAGGTACTATTGGTTCTTACATAAGCCTAATGATTGGGATGGTTGTTGTAGTTGATGGCTATCATAAGCTTTGAGGGTGGTGTCATGATGCCTTATTTAATATACCTAAGGTTACTAGATTCATCAGTGATGAATCCTCATCGAAATCTCCTAAGCTCGAATGAAACTTAAGTCTCATGTTTGGAGAATCGTTGGTTTATCTAAGGGCAACCTAATGCTTATGGTAAAGTGTAAAGGCTATGTGAATGCAATGGACTTACTCAATAGCAAGTTCAAAATATTAAAAGTGAATAAAATATTAAACATGAAGTCAATTTCAAGTCCCTAGTAGAGTCGCCACTATGAACGCTTTAGGTTTTGCTTGAGTTAGAGGAATCTTGTTCACAACTCCATCTTTTTATCCATCAACGGGGGATTGAGAATATAAGGGTCTTTACATTGGTAATGATCCTAAGATATGGTACATGTTTCAACCAATGAGAGATCCTTTTACGCTTGCATCATTCAAGGCCTTAAGTCCAAGGTGTTATTCATTGGGGGATCAAATGCAAGATAATATGTTAGTACTATCCTTGAGAAATATGCAGTTACCACTCATGGGGTCATACATCATGGTATAAGAATCATCATGCATATCCATACACCCATCCAAGCATAATCGTGTTAAATGGAGAGAGGGTCATACATCATGGTATAAAGATCATCATGTATATCGATACACATCACACGCCACAATCATCCATATCATATAGGATGATGGTCAAAACCAAATTCATAGTCTAACTCAAGTAAGAAGAACACATATACCAAAGGAAGAAAATAAGTTAGTAAGTGAAAGGGATATAAGATGAACCAAATAAAATTAAAGCATAAAAAAAAAAGAACAAAGCACATACTAACATCTTTCTTATGCAAAGGTTCATAAGTATGCATCTAAGTCCATAATATCATATCCTAACATGATAAGGAACATTTAACAATACCAAATAACTACAAAGATGTGAGCTACATATCATAAGAAACATAAACATGGAAATGAAAGCATTTAAAGAATTTCCAATGGCCTAAGGTAAAAGACATCATAAATGGGATCCTAAGATTGATGAATCCTCTCCTTATACAGGTCACAAAGAGCATGGCACCCATATGCACCACTAACCATAAATGGTTGGTATACAACATAATAATGGAGGAGATTAAAGGCCAAAACATTATTAACTTGCTTTTAAAGAAATAGCATAATCATAAGGAAAGGGCTTTCAATATCCTTGGCACCCTAAGTTCCTTACTTAGTCACTACCCTAAGGATGTTATGATAAAACCAAAACATCACTTAATCAAAATGTGAAAGATCATAAGTTTGAACACACAAATGAGTTATAAAACCATTTTAAAACCACTTAAAATTCCATTTTTGAAATGAATATGGTCCTAGCCCTTAGGTCTTATCCCATTCAACCAATGGAACCCTACGAACTCATAAAAGGAATTATAAAAAGGGGGGAATCCATATAGGGAAAGAGGAGATTTGCTAGTCTTTCCTAGACAAACTAGGCTACACAACCTATTATGAGCGATATATAACCCAATAGGCTATAGAGCCCCTAAATTTTGAGTTTTCAAAATAGACAAAAAAGAAAAAAAAAAAGAGAGAAAGAAGGGGGGAAATGAAGGGCCTCTCAATGCCTTTAATGGATTTTTTTTGCCTTCAAAAGCTCATAATGTATTTAATATTCTCTAAAATGCTTAAGAAATACAAAATGATAAAGAGAAAAGGCCTTGTTTTGCCTTGGGAGTGATTAGGAAGGGTTAAGATTTAGTGTTTCCATGTTAAGTGTGAGTTGAGGTGAAATTTGGTAAAGTAACCTTAAGGTTTCCAAGCATCCTCTCCCTCTTCAAAATAAGGGTATTTATAGAGGGAGAAAGGTGTATCAGGGCCAAAAATGGTTTTGGTTGCACTATGTCCATGTCCAATCATAGAGATGGAGATGAATCTCTTGGAATTAAGGGTTTCACACAGGATATATAGCCAAAAATGGTCTCAACATCCATCTATAAAGGCTCCACAACCTTAAGTTTAAGAGGGAACAAGTTCTAGAAGGTCTTGGGGGTTAAGGTTTAAGCAAGGTTGTATAACCCTAGATGTGGGATGCACAACCATGGTAACTTGGTTGTATAACCCTGCTTATTGGGGTTGTATTGCCCATTTACTCAGGATGGCATATTAAGCTGCAGATGTGGGATTGGTGTTGGGCTTTGGTCTTGAGCTTGGCTTTGGGCTTCTCCAAGGTTTTCTAAGGCCTTTATCTATTCCTTTGGCGACTCATTTTCTATTATGGGGATGTATTTAATGATTTTCATCATTAAGCTTTGCATCTAGAGGCTCAACAGCTAATGCTTACAGAATAATCATAGGTTTGGGCTTCTCCAAGGTTTTCTAAGGCCTTTATCTATTCCTTTGGTGACTCCTTTTCTATTCGGGGGATGTATTTAATGATTTTCATCATTAAGCTTTGCATCTAGAGGCCCAACACCTAATGCTTACAAAATAATCATAGGTGTGTGGCTAAAATAGGTTTTCCTTACATCACTCTCTTTTGCTTATAAGATTTTTTTCCCACCTTCTGCTCATGCATACACCACTCTTTTCTTTTGTGCATTCCCTTTAGCCTCTCCTTTTTTCTCTCTTTGTTCACACCTCTCATGGGTTTTCTCACACTCTCATTTTGTTGCATAATTATTTATTTTTCTCTCATGCACACATGTTCTTTTTCTCATTAATTTTTATCTTTATAAATTTGCTTTAGAGATAAATGAGTAGTACAATATGCTTTCCATCCATATCAAACTCATAAGTATTAGTAACTTCATCATGTTTTGTCCTCTTATCTATTAGGCCAAGTTGGTTAAACTTGATCAAACCTCATTTTTTATCTTAACAAGTTAGAATGACTTGTACTAATATGTGCATTAAGTTTTATTCTTGTAGAATATAAGGTTAGAATAATTTAAAAAGTGGAAAGGAAATAAAATCTCTAAGTCACAAAAACTTGCTTACAAATCGTGCCCAAAATAAGCAAACATGATTAAGAACTAAGTTAATACCACTATCCAAAGTAAAAATGGAACCATTCAGTCTAGTTTAGTTTGCGATCAACTTCATGTCCATGAATCATAATATGATCTAGAATCACGATCGAGAAATCACCTCACAATCGTGACCTTCAAATTTTAAAGAAAAGAGATCTAACGGACACCTAGGAACCTACTTAAAGCATGTCACATGTCCAAATAGCCATTAGACCATTTAAAGATTGTGACTGCAATACCAAGGTTGTGCCATGACTAACATTAAACTTTAAACAAAAAGGCCCAGGCTAGTACGTACTGAGCTTTGCATTTCACTAATCTAAAGTAATCAAGGATTGTGATCATGACCTATAAATCATGATTGAGACCTCTAAACAATAGTGGAGCATTGCAACGGCTAGTTTAGGGAATTAATGACCAATTGCTATGTGTCACTAGTCGTTAGATGCATATGAAGATCTTGATTGTGAAAAAGAAATCCTAACCATGAAACATTGATCGCAACCACGACTAAGGTTTCTCAGCCATGAAATTTTGTTGATAAGCATTAAACATAGGATTACCTACCAAATCTTAAAGATATGGAGATATTTTTATCATTAATAACTATTTATTTGTCCACCAATGTGCTTTGAATGCAAGAGAATAGCCATTTATTATGTCCAAACTCTTACAAATTCATTTCTCAAGCTTTTTCACTCTCTCTCTCTCTCTCTCTTTATTCCTATTATACTTTATTTGTTGAGAGTGTATTAATTGTATTGTTTACTTGTAAAGGTTAAGTATGAACTTTAAGCACTTAGGTAAAAGTGAGCCTTATTATGAAAAAACTCTTATAAGGTTGTAAGGTTGTATGTTAGCCTTAAACACAAAATGTAATTAGGGTTAGGTATGAGCCAAAATACTAAGTTGAGTGTGAGCTTGTAAAATACTTGAAGTTAGTAAAATGTCGTATTGGTGAATTAGGGAGTGGACATAGGGTTGGTTAATACTTAAACTACTATAAAAGTTAATAAGGATTATATATATAATTAAGGAATAAGATTTTTATGTATTTTATGTTCTTAGATATATCTTTGTAATGTCTTCAAGTATGCTATGAAATATGTAGAATGAATTTATATATGTGAGAGTTAAATGTTAATGATTAAGATATATAACATAACGAGATTATATTTGAAAGGATTATATGTAAATCATTATGATGCATAATGAGACTAGAATGATGTGAGTTAAGGATGAATACCTTAATTCTAAGGATTATTTATGGGATCCTATTTTATATATGATTTATCTCATAAAAGAAAAGAAAAGAAAAGAAAAGTAAGAAACGGAAAAGAAAATAAATGTTATGTTATGTTATGTTACAAGAGATATTTTAAAATTGAGTCTTGCTTAATCCATAACTTTCATTAGTTTATTCCTTAGAATTCAAAGTATTATTAATGTGAGTTTAAGATTGTTAATATTAGAGTGATGCATCAAAAGCCATAATTGTTAGTTATGTGCCCTAGGCTAATTTTTGTAATAAATATTTCTTTAATATCATGGTAGCATTTTTATTAAATATCTCAATTCTATTGTGATTATAATTAATGATAAATTTCATAAATAGTTCATTTTTCCTAAGGTCATCAAGTATTTAACTTGATAGTAAAGCCCTTAGGTGTAAAGAAATTTATTCTAAATTGTTCCTAGTTGGTCATTATTTTTGGGATAATAATGAGTGAAAACTAGTATGTGTTTTGATTGATGACTATGTTTTACTAGTCATAAATTTGGGATATTATATCAAACACATAGATACATGTTTTAGAAACATTGTATTGGACTGACCAACTGTGAGAACACTACATGGATAAACTGTCATAAGTGATTCTCATGCAATAGTATTAGCTTAATCTTCTAACCTAAAAATCATCATGGATTCCACTATGATGAACTTCATATTTTGATTCAATTTGACATTATCTTTAACAAGATGATTATACAAATTGATAGTAGACATGGAGTAAATAAATAGAGGAATATGAGTAATTAAGAAAGAATTTATCCTTTATGTATTTATGAGAAATATGTATATGGGTCCCTCAATGAGTTAAAGTGATGAGATTGCATGGCCATGCAAAAATGAACTGATAAAAATTATTAATATCATTTTACATCAATATACTTAGAGATCGAAAAATAATTTAATTGAACTATATAAGGATGACATGATTCATGTCTTATGTTCAATTAAGATATAATGTGACAAAATAATTATAATACTATTTATAAGATATGTTAGGTTAGATTAACAACCTTCACATAATTTGGATAGTCATAATATCTTGCTGAAGGCCACTTATGATTTAGGCTAGAAATAGGTTCTTCGGCCACTATCAAATCTTATGTGAATCTACACGGTCGAATAAGCCTAAAAGCAAAATTATATTTACTACTCTCTATCTACATCTCTTTGTCTCTCTCTCTCTCTTTATATATATATATATATATATATATATAT
>CATIWR010716753.1:0-12123 GCA_949677035.1 Omphalea diandra | reverse complement strand
TAAACTTTTTCTTAAATTTTTCAAAAAAATTTCAACTCCCTAAAAAAAAAAATTTTTTTTTTTTTTTTGCTTTATTTTTACTTTTAAAATTTTCTTTGCCCCCCCCCCCCCCCCCCAAAAAAAAAAAAAAAAAAACTCTTAATTCCCCCATTTCTTTTCTGTTTCAGGTTTCAACAATCCCCCCACCAGCTCACGCACGCGCTTCACCGTTAATTTTCTTTACGTTTCCATTCCATGATTACGCTTATTATGCTTTCCCTCTTCTCTACTTTTTATTATTGTCTTTAATTCCTTCGGAATTCCTTCCAGATTTTCTACTCTCCTGCAAAATCTTGGATCAAAAGCCTATCATGCCTATGCCATGGCGGAAGGCTGCCAAAGTTTCAAGAATTTCACGTCTCGTGGCCGATCTCCACCCCCCCAAACCTGGGAACTCGCTTGTGGTCGAAACAGGCTTCCCTACTTCCCTCGTAGATCTTTTCGTCAAGAACCGTGACCGGTTAAAGAAACCCATTAACAAGAAGAAGAAGAAGAAGAAGCAACAGCAGCAGAGCGTGGTCGACGAAGACCAGGAGGACCTCGTCATTTCCGATCCTATATCTTTGCCTAACGCTAGAGATTTGATCCCTATGGTCCCTCTTTGTTTCGATAATAACAAGTTCGAGGCGAGTCTGCCGCCTCCGCAACCGCCGCAGGAGAATAAACCCGTTGCTGTTCGTGATGATAGGAAAGAAGAAATTTTGGTGGGTAAAGATGGGAATTGTGAATTTAATCAGGGTTCAAAAGGACTGGTGATTCCAGTGTTGAAGATGTTTGTTGTGGTTGTGGTTTTGAGTTTGAGTACCAAATGGATTGCTGGTGGAATAACAATGTCCGCTTTCGTTCTTATTTTTCTTGAATATATTGAGAAATGGGTATTGCCTTCCTCGAAACTTTTAATCCAAAGGGGATTTTCAATCTGTTCCAGCTTCAGAGTGATGAAGGATCTGTTGTTGCTGGTTCTGAAATTAGCGAAGAAAGGTGTGATAGGTGATAGTGGTAGAGTGTTGGACAGGTGTGATGTGGGCGCGATTCTTGAATCGGACCCTACTATTCAAGCTGTGGAAGTTAAAGGAGTTGAAGCAAATGGAAGAGTGGGGAATCAAACGGTTTTGGATTTATTGAATAGTGATACGAGACGGGGATTTTTTGAGGGAGAGGAGGATGGAGGTGGAAAAGAGCATAGCAACAGTCAAAAAATCAGAACAAAAATCATCAAAAAATTGAAGAAATTTCGTTGTATGCAGAAGGGGAGGAAAGGGAAGGAGAGGGAAGCTGGTATGACCGTTGAAGCATCAAGCTGTTGTGAAGATGAAGAGCAAGATAGTCTTGATTTAGGAGGCAAAAGCAAACTAACCCTATGGCAATTGCTGGAAGAAGAAAAACAAGAACAGGAAGAAACAGACAAGAATAGGACACAAGAAAAAATAGAATTTCAAGACACATATAATAGGAAGCAAGGAAAAGAAGAATTTGAAAACAAAATTTCCATTTGTGGAATGAAATTGCAGACTAAGGGAGAAATGGTTGTGGTTGCGGAGAGGATAGATGCTGAAAGAGGGGGCAATTCAGGTTATTTGATTATTTTTCTTATCGTTCTTGCTGGACTTGTTTGTGGTCGAATGCTAGCCCTTGTGATTACAATTGCGTACTGTTCTATGTTAAAATTGGTCTGGAGACGGAGGAAATTGCATAAATGAGACTGCCAATAAGTCTCCTGCATCAGTTCCAAGCTAGGATGTTTTCTGCTGTTTGTTCGTAAAAGATATTTCTTTGTTCTTTTCGAGTGATGTTGCCTTTGCAGCTGGTGGGGTTGTTCTTCAACTCACAGTTGTATCTGGTTCCAACCTTTTTGTAGGCATTTCAACTTGAGATGTTGTAACCTGAAATGTAATTTAGACACAACAAATTTACAAATTATAAATACTACATTGCTGGACTTGGCGAATCAATCCCTGCATTATATAGTGTGTGGAGATCTGCAATTTTAGTTTCTGTTTCTGAATTAGAAATGCAGAATACCGGGGATGAAGCAAAACACACGGCTATTTGTTTCAATATTTCTCATGGTCAAAGCTGTTTCTAGCCATGTGGTTTCGTGGCTTTTTTTCTCTGCAATTTCTGTGTTTGATTGCATATAGATAAGTAGGGCCTTGAATGGCCATTTTTGCTTGTTTTTGTCAAGTGAAAATTGGTTGTTCTAATCTACTCAATTAACCATATAAACTGCAAGTAACAGAGGCAGAGCATGATTTCAGCTAGCCAGAACCTTATGCCAGGCTTCTTTGTTTAACTAACCCTTTTCATCTTTCTCCCAGTCTTCTGAACTTGAGCCCATTGACCTGCCACAGGATATAAATTGATCAATAGAATGAGTTTCGCAGCTATGAGAAAGTTGTGCCGTTTCTGATGCAACCTAAACTGGAAGTCTTGTTAATGAACTCGTCCCCCTGATGTAACATTCCCACTTCACTCAATAGGTCAATAGACAGGAAAAATGGTAAATCTTTGGTTAGCTTTTGCAAAACTCAACCATCCTTTTGAAAACTGGTGGCCTTTGTTAACCAAACCTGAGCCTGTTGACAGAGAAGCAAATGTTGCTTCATTTGGCTGAATTCCCTGTTCTTCCATTCTCTTTAACGAACTCAAAGCTTCATTCCCATCTGCATTGTTTGCAAGCCCTTTAACCATTTTATCTAAGCTATGTTGCATGGAAACACGGAAACGGAGAAACATGTAAACGACACGGGGAAACAATATTTTTTCAAAATTTATAAAAGAAAATGTGGGAGAAACGTGAAAATTAAGGAAATGCAAAAATGTTTCTGAAATGAGAAATGTGACTCAATAAGAGTTTCCCTGTTACGTAGAATCCAAGTAAAAACCTATTTGTATTTTATCTTGTAGCGAGAATCAAGGCTTCTTCTGGACTTCAATACTTGAAGTGCATATAGACTAGGCTCTTTTCACATCGACATCTTCTTGTACATTGTTTCTGTTTAATCCAAACATGACCACTTTTAAAAACTAGCAAGCATCGCTCCCTCATTACCCATTTTCTTGAAAAGTTGAAGGGGCCCCTTTGTAAGTTCCACAAAACAGAAACTTTGTATAGTCTTGTTGGCTACCAAACCGATTTTGACGTAGCCATTGAATCAAAGATCCTTAATGCCGAATCCATCTGCTTGTGCTTGGTGTACATATTCAGTAGTGTGTACAGTCAGCATGGATCAAAATAATCCCCTGTTTTATGACATAAACAATGAGTTACTCGTCCACCCTAATAATGGCTTGTACACAACCTGACAATAATACCATCAAAGTGATAACATGAGCTCTGAGACATTCACCCATCAAACTCTTTTGGACGGCCTGTGTTAATGAAGTAGTTGTACACAAGTGGTTTTATTTGGGAGTGGGAGCTTTTAATGTGACCTCTAATGAGACACTTCCATGTGGAGGTGGCATGGGTGAGACCAGGTGTCATGGTCTGGTTGAGGATTCAATGAGAAATTTGAGGTTATGGGCTCTTAGCATGAGGAAGAAAAGAGTTTTCTGAAAGTGAGGTCTACCCATCAGGTCTTTTTCTTGATCTTGGTTGTTGTGGAATGGGGGGATACATTGCCGGCAGTGGAAACTGGAAACCTATGCACAATTATCTTCTCAGCCAACATACATTGTGGAGGATATCTCTCACTACCACACTCGTCACATTGGACTTCCATTTTACATGGGTCTTCCTTTCTCCCCCTTCCGACCTGCCCCACCCCCGCCGCACTCCCCCCCCACCCCACCTTTTTATATTAATAATTAGATAATGTTATAAAATTGCGAACCCATACCATATGATAGAATAGGAAAAATAACTTAATAATAATAGTATTACATAGCGTGTTAATCACTTATAATTTATTTTTATTATTATTATTCTGAAATATATTTGGTGATAGTATTTAGCTGTTGGTGTTAACGATTAGCTATGACATACTCGTGGTTATTTGACATTTATATACATTAGCTTTAGCTAGAAGTCATAAACTTAGAATTTTTTTATAGGCCAAATAATAAAAATAAATTCAAAGTTTCTTAGTTTTTTGTTGCTACAGTAGTTCCACTTGAAATTTTGATATTGATTTTAATTTTATCAATCAATTTATTGGGAGGTAAATTAACTAAAACAATCCAAACTTACTTTCAATTAACCTTTAAGAACATCAATAGATGACTTTATGGAATGATACGATGAATCATAACTGAAAAAATCACAATATAGGTAACAATACATTTTAATGAACTCTACCAATGCATCAAATATAAGATTTTATCTTCTAGAATTTAACTTCAAGTTATCCAATTATGGAATTGTCCACCTGAAAGGCCTTAGCAAGAATATCATCAGCAATGGATGGATTAGATCCGAATACTACATTGGCAGTGGTAATAACACCAGGATTCTGGCTGCTCAAGGCGGAGAGCGAAACAGCAGTTCATGACCAACATTTCTCTGGAAGTGAACAAGTCCAATAGGAAACACAAACACATCACCCTTGTTAAGAACCTTTACGATGAGCTTGTTTTCAAGGTTAGAAGTCACAAAGCCAAGAAACAAGCAACCTTCCAAGATAGCGACAATTTCAGTGGCTCGGAGGTGCACATGGGGAGAGATTAGGACCAAGGTGCACAATAATCAATAAAATATACTCCCTCCTTCCCAAATTAATTCATCTATTTTTCTTTATTAACTGTGCCAATATTTAGTTTAGTTTCATTTTTCAAAAAGTATTGAAGTACTTGATTTCCTATCTTACTATTATTTAATTTATGATCATTAATACTTATAAACAATAACCATTTAATATACTTATTGAAAGTTGAAAAAAATTTGAAATTTGAAATTTTGATGTTTATGGTTTGATAATTTCATTTATTAGCAATTACATTAGACAATAACAAATTCCATGAATATTTAATAGTACTACTCATTTTTATCTAGTATTTTAATACTAATGCAAAGATATAATAGACAAAGTAAAATAAAAATAACTAGTTTAACTAAATTACCTAAAAGTTCTTAATCTGTGTGTAAAAAAAAAAAAAACAAGACCATTAATTTGGGACGGAGAGTGTGCAACTTATTAATAATTGATGTTCATTCCATATGTAATCTTGTTCATATTAATTAATCTTATTAGCCATTAACTAGTAGATCAATGATTAAGTACCTGAGCTAGAAGGATTGGCAACAAAAATCTTGGAGAGGATTCGGCTCGAAGGCAGTGGCAAGGACGCAAGCGATGGCTAGAAAATTCATCACAACCAAAATGTGCCTGCCCATTTTGATTATTAAATTGCTGTATTTAGCAAGAGATGTTATGGGTAAGTTTGAAGTAGTAGTAAAGTTGGAGATACAAAATTATTCTTACTAGAACTCCAATATAAGGTGAAAATTTGTATAAATGAATTTTATAATTTTATGAAATTCATTTGCAAATTCATATTTTGTGTATTTGGTATAAATCAAAATTCATTTTAAAATTTATTTTATTAAATCCTTGGAATTCTTTATAACTAAATCAAATTTTATCAAATTTGCAAATGAATTCTAAAGTTTAAAAGTTTTATTTTTTTATTATGATGAAAATAACTTTACTTAAAATATTTTTTTACTTTTCTTTTTCTTCTCTCTCTCTCTCTCTCTCTCTCTCTCTCTTATCTTTTTTTGAAAAGAAAATCATAGCATTACTAAAAAAACATGTCTGGATAAATCCTGGATTGGAAATAGGAGTGCTACAGTAGGCACCTCCTCTATCAAAATAGTCATTTCATGTAATGATATAGCCCATTGAGTAATTACATGAGCCACATTATTTGCATCTCTGTTTACATGTGTAAAGGAAACAAACTTAAAACCTTGCAATCATGAACGAACATCATTTAATAACAATGCGAACTGGGCTCTATTGTCTTGATCATGCAGGAGGCTGTTAACAACCATCGAATTTTAGCTCAATCAACCTAAAGTAGCTATCTTTCACAATTGAAAGTCCAAAGAGAATTGTAGAAGCTTCGGCTTGGCAAACTGAAGTTGCAGATGAAGAAAATCTGGTGTTGCAGCCCTATTTCATTGGTGCTGTGTGCATGGTGATTGCAAGGCTGAAGTTCAAGTTTTTGGTTATACAATTTATGTATATTTTAATGTTTTGAAAAGCTACTTTTGACTTGTTAATGTATGAAGTATGATCTTATACTTTGAGCCATACCTTTGCAGACAAATTTCCTCAATTTATGGAAGAGTTGGTATGCACTACTTAACATATAAGGGATGTAACTTTTATATGTATCAATGAAAGCACATTTCAAAGTGTTCTCTCCTTCAATTTCAATTTATATCTCTATTGTTTGAAGTTAATTTTGCTAATAGTGGTATCATAGCACTTTGATCTTTGAAGGGCAGTATGTGTAGAGAGAAAACAAGTGAGCAAACCCACTTAAATTAACCTTAAACATTTGAGAGAGTTGATTGTTTATGGCTTCCAGCAGCTTCACTGGAGTAACTCTACTAGTTTTTAGTGGTGAAAACTACCCAATGTGGGTTGTGAAGATGAAGGCTTACCTAAGAGCCTTTGATCTATGGCAAGTTATTGAAACAACGAAGGATCCTCAGCCTTTCCTTGAAGATCCCACCTTGAACCAGATTAAGCGCCACAATGAGGAGGTAGCAAAGAAGTACAAGGCTTTATCTTGCATTCACTCAGTTGTTAATGATGTCATTTTCATAAGGATTATGACTTGTGAAATAGCTAAAGGAGCTTGGCATAAGATGCAAGAAGAGTTCTAAGGAAGTGAAAAGACAAAGTAGATGCAACTTCTCAACTTAAGAAGAGATTTTGAGCTTCCTAAGAGGAATGATTCTAAAAAAATTAAAGAATATATTGATAGAGTGATGAAGGTGGTGAACCAAATACGGTTACTTAGTGAGAAGCTAGAGGAAAAGAGAATCGTTTATAAGGTTTTAGTGACCTTGCCTGAGAAGTTTTGAATTAAGATCTCATCTCTTGAAGATTCTTGGGACTTGAATTAGATTTCCTTGACTAAACTTGCAAACTCCTTGCAAGCAATAGAATAAAGAAAGCTCTATAGGCAACAATAAGTCTCTGAAGGTGCTTTAGTAGTAAGACAAAGGAGCAAGTCACAACCTTATGCTTCATCTTCATCTTCCAAGGAGCAAGTTACTGAGAAGAAGGAGAAAGACAAGAAGGAGCAAACTCAAGGTAAGCCAAAAGGAAGGAAGAGCAAGTATCCACCTTGTCCTCATTGTAATAAGAGGAATCATACTAAAAACTACTATTGGCACAAGCCTGGAGTTTAATGTAGAGCTTGTAAATTGTTTGGACATGTTGATAAGGTGTGCAAAACAAACAAACAGCCTCAAACTTAGCAAGCACAAGTAATTGAGACTGTAGAGGTGCATGAAGATAAGTTCATGGCAATTGAATAAGAAAAAAGCTATGAAATCTGAAATTGTTCACATGCTTCATTAATTGACAGTGGTTGCACAAATCACATGTCACCTAAGCCATACAAATTTAGAGGCTTAGATAGGAGTTATTCCTCACAAGTCAAAATTAGAGATGGAAAGCTGCTAGAAGTGGAAGGAAAGGTGTAGTATCTGTGCAAATTCTCTCAGGCACAAAATTAATAGATGATATTCTATTTATGCCAGGAATTTACAAAATCTGATAAGTGTGGGACAACTAGTTGAAAAGGATAATGCTTTGCATTTTTATAAACGTAGATGTGATATTTGTGATCCATATGGTTTTAAGCTTCTCTCAATAAATATGGTAAGGAGGAGCTTCCTTATTGAATGGAAACAAACTGAGATTGAGGCATTTACAACCTTTGTTGATGAAACCATTCTCTGACACAAGAGATTTGGTTGCTTTAATTATTCTACTTTGAAACAATTGTAAAGCAAAGCCTTGGTGAATGAAATGCCTACCATTTATGAGCATGATAGTGTTTGTGGAGTCTGTCAAATGGGAAAAGAAATCGGGCTACCATTTCTAGCAAATCAAGCTTAGAGAGATATTGAAAAGCTCTAACTTGTTCACACTGATATTTGTGGTCCAATGAAGACTCCTTGCTTGAATGACAACAAATATTATGTGATCTTTATTGATGATTTGACAAGGTTTTGATGGGTTTACTTAAACAAAAATCAGAGGTGTTTACTACTTTCTTAAGATTTAAAGTTGAAGCTGAGAATCAATATGCTTATTTAATCAAGACACTAAGGTATGATAATGGAATTGAATACGCCTCATATTAGTTTAAAGGTTATCTTTATGAGGTTAGAATCCATCATAAACTAACTGTCACCTACTCACCTCAATACAATGGTGCGAGTGAGAGGAAGAATAGGTCAATTATGAACATGACAAGGTGTTTAATGTTTAAGAAGGGACTTCCAAAGCAATTATATGTTGAAGCAACCAATACTTTAGTTTATTTGCTTAATAGGATTCCAACAAAGGCTATTGAGGGCAAGACACCTTACGAAGCTTAGTATGGTGTCAAACCTGCTTTGAATCATCTTAGGGTGTTTGGTTGCATTTGCTAAATCCATGTTCTAAGGTTGGAATCTTTTTTAGTTACACCACAAATTCAAAAGGATATAGAGTGCTGGACTTAAAGATTCAAAAGATCATTATAAGTAGAGATTTAAAGTTTAATAAGCTTGCAACCTAGGATTGGGAAAAATCAACTGTTGTTCCTTCAAAAAAATTTTAAATTAAAGGGCATTTATGCCAGGAACAAGTTGACGTATAAGTAAACTCACAATCAGATGAAGAAGTTGGTGTGAGAGGCACTAGATCACTTGAAGAAGTGTATAACAGATGTAATCTTACCATGGTAGAACCAATCAACTTTGAAGAAGCATTTAAGGTTCTACAATGGAGAGCAATAATGAAAGATGAAATTAAAGTAATTAATAGAACTGGAACTTGGAAATTTGTGGAAAAACCTCAAGATAGACATATAATTAGAGTTAAATAGGTGTTTAGACTAAAGCTAAACCCTGATGGCACCATATATAAACATAAGGCTAGATTGGTTATTAAAGGATAATCTCAACAACTTGGAGTGGATTTCAATGAGACATTTACACCTATGGCAAGGTTTGATACCATCAAGTTTCTTTTGTCACTCACAACACACAAGGGATGTTTGGTGCATCAATTGGATGTCAAATTGACTTTCCTCAATGGAAATCTTTAAGATGAAATTTATGAGAAGCAACCTGAAGGTTTTGTGATAAAGAATGAAGAAAACAAAGTTTATATGTTGAGGAAAGCCAAATATGGCTTGAAGCAGGCACCCAGGGCCTCGTATAGCAAAATTGATAAGTTCTTGTTGAAACTTGGTTTTGCCAAAAGCTACAATGAAGCTACATTATATGTGAAGTAAGAGGATGAAAATATCTTGATTGTTTCTTTATATGTTGATGATTTATTGATTACAAGAAGCAAGGCCAATCTTATTGATGATTTTAAGATTTAAATAAGGAGGGTATTTGAAAAGAATGACCTTGGCAAGATGACTTACTTCTTTAGCATGGAAATTCATCAGTCTTTGTAAGGAATTTTCATTAGCCAAAGGAAATATGCTTTGGAGATTTTGAAGAAATTTGCTTTAGAGAATTGTAAACCAGCATCCACACCAGCAGTTCAAGGTGCTAAGTTGAGCAAAAATGATGATTCATGACTTATTAATGCTCCTGTTTACAGGAGTTTAATTGATTATCTCTTATATCTAACAGTAACCAAGCCTAACATAATTTATGCTATAAGTGTGTTATCAAGGTTCATGCAATCTCTTAAAGACAATCATTTCCTTGCAGTAAAGAGAGTTTTGAAATATATGAAAGGCACAAGTGGTTATGGAATTCTCTACAGAAGAAGCACAATAATCAACTTACTTGGATTTGTTGATAGTGATTAGGTAGGGTCAATTGATGACATGAAGAACACCTCTACTTATTGCTTTACTCTTAGCTCAACTATGGTTTGTTAGAGCTTAAAAAAGCAAGAAATTGCTGCTCAATCCATAGTTGAAGAAAAATATATTGTTATTGCAATAGGTGTGAACCAAGTCATTTAGCTAAGAAATTTGCTAATGGATCTAGATGAAGTTCAATCCAAGCCTGTTGAAGTTCGATATGATAATAAGTTTGTTGTTGCCATCTTCAAGAATCTAGTCTTTCATGGAAAGACAAAACACATTAAGGTGAAGTACATTTCTTAAGAGAGGCAAAAAATGAGGGTGAAGTTTAGCTCTTCCATTGCAACTCTGAAGATCAAGTAGCTGACATTTAAACAAAGGGACTTTAGAAAGGAAGATTTGAGAAGCTAAGGGAGATGCTTGGAGTCTATCCTAGCTTTGTAATCAAGGAGGAGTGAAGTTGCAGATGAAGAAAATCTGGTGTTGTAGGCTTATTTCATTGGTGTTGCGTGCATGGTGATTGCAAGGCTGAAGTTCAAATTTTTGTTAAATAATTTATATATATTTTAATGTTTTTAAAATCTACTTTTGACTTGTTAATGTATGAAGTATGGCCTTATACTTTAAGTTGTACCTTTGTAGATAAACTTTCTTAATTTATGGAAGAGTTGGTATGAACTCTTTAACATGTAAGGGATGCAACTTTTATATGTATTAATAAAAACACGTTTCAGTGTGTTTTTTTCCTTTAATTTTAGTTCATATCTCTATTGTTTAAAGTTAATTTTGCTAACACAAACATTCCATGGAGCCTCGATTTTCTGTCCCTTTATAGTTAAAATAAGACTAACATCATCCTTAAAGACCACATTTAACCATATCAAATGATTATTAGTGTCTACACTCACATCACAGTTTATCTTCACTCATCTAGTAGGAGGAGGAGTCCATTGTTTGCACCTCAAAGTATTAGATCTAGTAGAAAGAGGAACATTAATAATCCTAGCAGCCTTAAATCACTCCTAAATATGAACAACTCGTATCCCCAGAGTACTCGGTGCGACAACATTGCCTTTGAACATTAACTTATTATAGTTATTCCATATAAACCATAACATTATCATAACTAGCTCATAGTCTTGTTTACTCAGAATAGTTTGGATAAAAGACCACCAATCAAATAAATGATAACCTATATGCAACACTAAGTTACAAGCCTAGAGGAGCAATAAACATGCTAGTTTAGCCCATTCACATTATATGAATATATGAACTAAGTTCTCCTCCTATTATTGCATCTTAAACAAGTTTTTGTCATATCAATCTTATGATAAAAGAGAGAAGCTTTACAAGACAGTGAGTTGTAAATACTCTCTAAATGGAAATATTTTACCTTCTTTGGTATGTTAGCCTTCCAAATGAATTTCTAGTTTGTAAAGGGTGCTAACAACAATGTGGTTAGCTTGTTAGAATCACACTTGCGTAATCTTCTTACCTCTTGGTATCCAGACTTAATTGGATACTGTCCATCCTTACTATAGCACTAAAAAAAGGATATAGAGGTAACTGAGTATTAATAAGAATTTGGAAAATATGGTATGCTTCAAACGTTAAGGAAAATTGCATGATTAGTTGCTTATTCCACACACCCTATTCTAAATCAGTGAGTGAAAAAAATAAATTATTTGAATTGATACAATATGGAGCCAAAGGTTCATAACATTAGTAACCATTGACCAATTTTCATCCAAGCTTGAATAGACTCACCATTGCCAATTCGCCAATAACTGTTTCTTTCAGTATTTGTTTTGCCTTTGAATGCCTCACTATACGAAACTTAGGGAAAAGCTTATTTAAACTTAAAGAAAATGAAAGTGAAAAATATACTTAGCTTTCAATACTCTAGCATATAATGAATTATAATTAGTAATCAATCTCTATCATTATTTTGCAAGAAGAGCTAGGTTGAAACAAAGCTTCGAAAGCCTAAACGCCGGGGGGGGGGGGGGGGGGGGGGGGGGGGGGGGGGGGGGGGGGGGGGGGGGGGGGGGGGGGGGGGGGGGGGGGGGGGGGGGGGGG
>CATIWR010716684.1:0-30593 GCA_949677035.1 Omphalea diandra | reverse complement strand
TTATATATGTATAATTATATTTTAAAATGATATTTTATTATGTTGTAAAATCTTACGATTTTACGATCCGATTTTACGATTTCGATTTTAGGGTCCTCTACCGATTTTAGGGTAAAATCTCGATTTTGACAACCTTGATTATATATATATATATATATATATGAAAAATATTTTACTATACTTATTGTAGCAAACTGGTTATGCAACAAACTGATCAAAAATAAAGAAAAGAAAAAAATTATGCATAACTACTCATATATTCGTTAAAAAAAACCACTCATATATAATTACTATTATACTATAGCTACTAATATGGAAATATTGCTTTATTCTTTTTTTTTTTCAATCAAATGCAAGCCCTGTACTGTAGCCACGTAAAATTCAATTGAAACCATAAGTTCTTCCACTATAGTAATATTTATAGATCATTTGAAATGTATTATAGATCATATGCCATGCGAAAAGACCAACAAGAAGTCGGCATTTTTAAGTGATAAGCTTGTGATGGAAAGATGAAGGGGTTGTTTAGTTTTGTTGTGAGAATGGTGATGCAAGAGATGAGTTGCTAGGTGGTATGTTAAAGCTCTTGTTGAGTCACATTTTTTCGTTTCGAAAATATTTTTTAAGATCTTTTATTTTTTTTTCCTATTGTTTTCTTTCACTTTTTTTTATAAATTTTTTAAAAATATTATGTTTTCATATTCATTTCCATATTTTTCCATTTCTGCATCTTTGTTTCCGTGCAATATAACTAGGATGTATTATGTCTTGGTTGATTTTCATTAAATCTTCAAAACTTTCTCAAGTTTTATGAACATCAATATTCTTGATTTACGTTTTATTATAATTTTTTTGGGCTAAAAGGCCTATTTGTCCATTCAACGTTTTAAAAAAAAACTTTTTAAGTCTAAATTAATTATTTGGATAAATTTAACCTCTACTTTAATCAATTATTAAATCTCACACAATGACCACTGCTTATGTATATAAATCACACTGTCAAAACAATTAAAACAAAAATTAAAATACATTCTCTCTTCATCATCAACACCACAATCCAGTAGTGGAACCAGGGGGCTGGAGTTTCAATCCTCCCTCCCCCCGCAACGTCAGCGACATATGAAAGTAGGGCTGGAGGCAGGGATCAGCCTCTGCCAGAAAAAATCAAAAGAGAAGGGCACAAGAAAGAAGAAGATCCCCCATAAAATGTTTTTTTTTCCTCACTCAAAACAATGTCATTTTGAGCGATGACCAAACAAAATTTTTGTCACTTACTCAAAGTGGCGCCGTTTTGAGTAAGTGTCAAAAAAAAGGATAAGAGACTTGTTTAAGGTCTTTCACCCTGTCTCTCCCCCTTCTTCTTTTTTTTTTTTTTTTTTCATTTCATTTCTTTCCATTTCCTTTTAGTTTTTTTTAAAGAAGAATAATAATAATAATAATCAACAACTAAAATTCTCATAATTAAAATATCTACCATATAAATTAAATTTCTCTATTCATAATTAAATTAACTTCCACAAAATAAATAAATTAACTTAAATTAAATTCATTCTCTTAAATATAAATATAAATATAATATCTCATTTAAATAATTAATATTAAATTTTACTTAAATAAAATAACAAATCATCCATAACTAATTAATTCTCATGACATAGAATATATCTCATAAATAATTTGAATTCTCAAAATTAATAAAAATTATTTTCATATACATAACTTTATTTCTCAAAATTAAAGTTTAAATCTATTCACATAACATTCTTAATTAAATCAACTTACTCAATAACTCAATTAAACGTGAATAACTTAACATATTTAATATAAATTAATTAAATTCCTTAATATTTATTTAACATAATGTGTTCATATAATATAATTAACATTAAAATCATAAACTCATGTTAACTACATTAATTTCATAAATTCTTTTAACATACTTTATTCACAATTTTAATTAACATTAAAATTATTCAAATCATATGTTCATATTAACCTAAAGCAATTTTTATAATTTTCTTGAATCTCAATAAAATTCATACTTAGATAACTAATTTCACATCTTTAGTCATTAAATATTTTTTTTATATATACTCATCTTAAAAACATTATATATCATCACATACTTATTTACATTTAATTTCTTAAATATAAAATATGTATTAAATATAAGTCTTTAAATTTAATTTATAAAAAATAACATAACCTTAATTAAGATAATAATCTTAATTAAGATAATTTAACATAAAATCATTTCTCTTTAAAAAATATTTATACATACATTAAATAATATCCTTAAATACATTAAAATATATCTAATAATTATTAAATCATTTAAATTCATAATTATATATATAAAAATAGGAAAAAATATTCTTAAAATAACTTTAGTTACCTAAATTTTTTAAAATCAAATTTTAGATCTTACAAAATGTTCCCCTTTAAAAAAATAGATTTCTCCTCTATCTTCTCCTTCTTTTCTATCATCTCCTCCTCCTACTTTCATCTCATTGTCGTGTCACCGACCACTAGTAACTTAACTAAGTCCACTCTAAAAACAATTTATAGTTTCACCACTATCACGATCGTCCTCTCTCTTCTGCCAATAATCATCGATATCCTTCTAACCTCGTCTCTTTCATAATAACCATCACCATCAAATTAATGAAAAAGATAAAGAGCAATTAGCAAAGAAAATAAAACATAAAACAAGAAAGATTTGGATTCAAAACGTCACTTACCCCTTATTTGGATGAGGTGTAGAGAAGAGTAATTATTGAAAGGGTAAAGAAGGATAAAGATAAGAAAGGAAGGGGAAGGGGAAGGGAGGGCAAGTTTACAATAGTTCATTTCCATTGTTTGAGAAAGGATAAATAAGGAAGTGTAATTAAAGGAAAAGTAACTATTGAAAACGATAAAAATGAGGAAGTGTAATTGGATTTCTATATTTAAAATAGGGACAAAATTGGTAAAAATTGTTCTTTTATTTTTTAAATTTAGTTATCCTTCCTTGTACTCCAATTTGTGGTGTAAGCAAATTGAACATTAAGAATATAAGGACGGGTAAAACTTGCCATTCTCTTCCATTCCCTACTTTTCAATTTTTTAAAAAATTTCTCCCAAACAAGGCTAAGTTTGCACCCTTCCCTACCTTTCTATTAATTACCCTCTTTACATTCCATCCAAAGATCTATTAATGAACCCGTAGCTCAAATTCTTTAAAATATCATGAAATAGCAAAAGATGTTTCTAAATTTGGCATGAGAATGGCAGTAACTCTAGTGACAATGGTGGTATTGGCAGAAATTGAGATATTCGGTAAAATTGATAGCAATTGGTTAGAAGAGAGAAACTTGTGTGAAACAGACAGAAAATAATTTTCGCTATAGCTTAGCTTCGTATTTCATAAAAAATAATTTATTTTAGAAAATATTTTCTATTGAAAAATAACTTATTTTCTACTATTTTATTATATATAAAAATTATAAAAAAATTAGTTTTTAATGTTTGACATATTCTAAAATATATTATTTTTTTCATAAAATGATTATTGGAATATTTGAAACTCATAAAAATTTTATATTTTTAATTTATAATTAAATATAAAAATTATATAAAAATAATAAATTTGAAAATCTTTCTGATAAGTGTCTTAGTGATCAATGTTGGTCATTGGTCATTGATGGTGAATGAATCAGTAAAGGTAATTGTCAATAGTTGAAACATTAATTGGCATATAATTAGTTAGTTTTATTCTTTTATTTGCATAAAAGTGGAAAATTTTGAAAATTGACTTTTTATTTTTAAAATGAATAATAATTTTTTGAAAATGACTTAATTTTTATTTTAACTAGAAAAATATTTTTTGTTGATTGATTTTCTAGATACCTCAAACATGAAAAAATATAGAACATATTTTTCTAAAAATTTTTTTTTTTGAAACAAATGATGGTTTTATAATCATTTACTATTTCACATGCTAATATTTAGTGTGTATTGGCTACATGCTTCTATTTTATCAAAATTGACTTAATTAATGTAAGCTAAAAAATCTAAAACTGTATCCTTAATTGCCAAAATAAACTTCAAAAAAGATTTTAAAGTTCAAAATGAGCCATTAGTCCTTTCTCATGCAAGTAACAACTTCATATTGAAGGATATTGGTTTACTTACCATGATATTTATTCGTTTTCTCCTTATCATTAGCTTTTTATAGCTTTCAAGAAGGGAAGAAAAATTGATTTTATGAGTGTGTTTTAGGACTTTTGAGGCCTTTTCATATAGTTGATTTGAAGCTCTCCATGTGAGAATAGAAACATAAATTGTAAAGAATGATTTGTTTGTGATGATAGCTATCAATGAGCAATCTATGAGAATGATGATGAATGAGGATGCTATTGCATGTCGGTGTGTAATCGAACCAAGTTGAGTTAACTACTGTTAAGTTCAAGTCAAGTTCAACTCTAAAATTCGAAATTTAAATTTGACTTGAACTCAATCAAGCTCCAATTTTTAAACTCGAAGTCGGCTCAATTGAATACTCGAATTACTCGAGCTCAATTTAATTGGCCTTGTTTATTCAAATAATGTTTTTAATGAACTTTATAAATTGAAATCTTGATTTGAATGAGCTCGAATAAGCTTGATTCTAAGATTGACAATACCAAATCTCCAACATCAAATAAAAAAAACAATACCAAATCTCCAGCATCAAATAAAAAATTAACATATTTAGGAATTATATTAAAGATTAAGAAGAAGTTAAATATGAATCTCAACTCATAACCAATTAAAAAATAAAAAAAAAAACAGATCAAATATTTCAATATATCACAAATAATGTAATCATATATTGATTATTTAAAACACTAGTTATAGATCTTGACAAACAACATTATTTAAAAAAAAATACCACAAACTCCAAATCCACTAATTAGATCCAATATATCATTTTCTCAACACACTACTAGATATGCAAACTAAATAATTACATAGAAAATAGCTTCCAAATTTACATGATCCAGTGCCTGCATATTTGTTGAATGCTTCTATATGTTGTAAGGATTTTGATCTTCTTGGCAAATGATCTACTATATTATAACTTGAAGCAACATTTGAAAATCTCAAGCAAAGCAAGCATGATGGATGATGATGCTTCATAGGATATTTGAGTATGAGAAACTGATTTCAAGATTGAATGAAATCTTGTAAAGAAATAATAATTTAGAAACAAATGAACGATTATAAAATGATCTAGAAAATAAAATTATTAAACGATTAAACATACAAATAGTCGTATGACTTAATTGGCGAGTTATCAAATTAATAATATTGATAAATAATATTTGTACTTGATTTGGTTTGATAAAGGAGCGATAGTTAAAGTTGAAGAAGAGGAGGGCGAAGGAGGAGAATGAAAAGCATGAATAAGAAGAGAGGTTATAGATGACTAAAAGCCTAAAATGATAGTAGATGATAAAAATAGTTTTAGTAGCTGATAAAAATAGTTTTTAAAGATTTTTAATGATGTAATATGCCAGTACTTAAAAGGATAAAATGATAAATTTGTCAAAAAATTTAAATTATTAGAAACTCAATTAGGCTTACAAATCTATCAAGTCGAGTATTTTGATACTTGAATTTGACTCGCTCAATCATTTGCGTAGTTTAAGCTCAAACTCAACTCAATTAATAGCGTCAATCTCAAGTATTTTTCAAGTCGATCTCAAATAGCTCACAAATTGCCTAAGTTCATTTACACTCTTGCCAATAAAAAAAATAATGAATAAAATAAATTTATGCCTCCTCTCTTTTGCCTTTTTTTTTTTTGGTAAAAAACCTTTTTTCTCTTTGTCACTTTCGGGTTGTTGAGTCTAAAAATGTAATCAAATTAAATCCAATCGAACAATTTTAGACTTTAATTTGAGCTTGACCTTAAAAGTTAAAACTTGAACTCTACTCAAGCTCGATCTAGCTCCAAATTTTAAATTCAAATTTGACTCAATTAAATACTAAAAAATACTTGAACTCTACTTGATTAATTCATTTATATTTACATAGTTTTTTGTGTGCCTTGTGAATTTAAATTTTGGCTCAAATAAACTCAAGAGCTTGAATTTAAAATATATATCAATATTTTAATTTCAATTAATCAAAATAAAATATAAACTCATAAATTAAGAAAAATATTTGTCCTTTAAATTCATATAGTTATGTAAATTATTCTAAATCGAGAATATAATGGCACTATCATCGCTCTAGGTTATTTATATGGTAGCAAAAATTACAAAATTTTTTATCTGCAACTTGCATTCTTTTAGGTCGTGTCCTCTAATAGGTTTGGTTGGAGCGTTTGGGCCTTGAATATTTCCATATCTCATCCACAGTATTTAAATCATACAGGCAAAACAACTTGTGATGCTTCTTAGCCATGAAGTCGTACTCCTCAACAGCATCAAAATAAAACAGAAACTGCTTCTTTCACAAAGTTAGACAAGGAGCCATCATAATTTGGAAGGATTAACAATGATCAAGTAAACACAGATGCATGATTAAATTAATATTTGTATATGTAACCAATTTCTTTTAAAAAATTTAAGAAAAGCAAAGAATTATTAAGAATTTAAAATTATATTAATACTCGAGGTCTGCAGTGGATTAATCAACAAATCATGATCCATGACATAAATAAGAGAACTAAACATTCAAAATATGCTTAACAAGTACATTCAAAGTGAACAGTTTTCAGATATATTTTGCTCTGCAAGAAAAGTGGTTAGTAGCACAACAGGTGCATAAGGAAGAAGAAGAGCAGGGGCAGCAGCAATGGAATTTACTAAGGGTATAGTTATAAAAAAAATTTAAAACAATCAAATTGTTTCCCTTACCTGAAAGTCGATAGTGTTACGTAGTTGTAAAAAAAATCAGGTACATCACTAATCTTGAAAATATATTCATATTATTAATTAAAATAAAAAATCCACATGCAAAGCGTGTCTTACAAAACACTTTTTGGAGCTTGGGATCCTTTTCCGGGTTATTCCACAATAAATCGAAGAGAAAATGCTCAAAACTGGATATGAGAATACGAAACTAAAAAGACGAGACAAATTTCTTTCAATGCTCAAAAGCATGTCTAAATATGATCAATTTGACAAGACTACCAGAGTTAAAAATGAGAGGGAAAAAGAAAAAAGACATCCATTTAGTCTTTCAGAACTTTAGCCCAGAATGGATGGCTACAACTCCACCCACAAGATTTTCATACTCAACTTTCTGAAACCCAGCATCAACTATCATTGAAGCAAACTTGTCCTGCATTCATAAACATATAACACTGTAAGTATAATGAACAAAAATGATCATAAACCAGTAACATAGTCCCCAATGATTCACTAGTCTGTGCCATTGACATGGCTCTAGCAGCTTCCCTGAAATCATCGTCCCTCCGACCCTCTGCTTGGAATAGGTGATCACATTTAGTCAAAATAAGCTTACAATGTTGACGCTTAAGAATGGTTTATTCAATTGGAACAAAAATTGGAGTCTACACTATTTTGCCTATTTTGCCTGTCTTTAGGAATGTTTCCAGAACATGCAAGAGCCTAAATTCCAATAATTATACTCTGACAGTCTAAAAATTGCCCAGAAGCAGCGAAGTGAAGTAGCACTGCCGATGCTCTTTTCGAAAATTGATAATTTTTTTGATGAAAGGCAAATTAGGTTGTGACTTATTCAGTCAGTTGGCTTAAATTTAAATGCACTATCACCCAAACAGTTAAGCACATATATGCACCAACTATATTGCAGATAAACTTAAGGCACAATAACCAATCTGACCTGAGCTGGAAAACGGCGTATACTCTCAACTAAGTACTGATAAGATTCACGATCACCTGCAACTAGCTCTCCTATGGCCGGAATGACTGAGAATGAATAGTAGTCATACCTGCAAGAGAAAAGAAGCAACTGTCAAACAGGGAGAGTTTAGAAAATAAGGGAATACTGAACTTCAGAAAAGACAAGTTACGCAACTCTGCCAAGATCTGCAGAAAGATTTAAAGACTAACGAAGTTTCATAACTTGAAGCTTCAAGTAAAGCTATTGAATAAAAAATCAACAAAATCTTTAAAATGATTGGGTCTTTTAAATTGCAATCTAGTTAATTTCACTATCCATTTCTTCCTGGCCTAACATCCCCCTCGGTATTCCTAATTCTTGGTAATTTCCCAACTTCAGGGACGCAACATCCATCAATGAGCGTAAGTATCATGATCCAATAAAACCTGAACCTTGAATAGATTTTTCAATTAATTCCTAAACATTATAATTGGTTGCAATTATGCCTAAGGCTCTATTTGGATTGATGGTTTATAAAGGGTTGGAAGGGTTATTAATGGAATGGAATGAATGAGTTTTGTTTGAAAATAAAGTATTAAATTATATTTGCACTTGGGATGGTAGGGATGAAAAAGAATGGTTTGAGTTTAATTTTGTTTGTTTGCAATGAAATGGAATTGAAGATTAACTTAAAAATTGATAAAAATAACCTTGACATAAATAAAATATAAATTTTTTTATTTTTTCATTTATCAAATATTTAAAATTAAAATAGAAATTTATTTTTATTATTCGAATTATTTTTATTCAAAAAAAATATGAACAATTATTTTTTTATAATTTTGATAAAAAATTAAATATAAATAATTTGAAAAGTAAAATTTTTTTAATTAAGACAAAATTAATTTTAAATATGATTAGATGAATTAAAAATTTAAAACCCCAACTAAATAGGAAATTAAAGAAGTTAAACATAAAATAATATTACAAAGTAAACACAAAATACATATATATTTTATTATTATGAAATAAGATTGTAATAGAATTAAAAAATGCAATTAATTCTAAGCCTTTTTTTTGATGATCTATTCTAAAAAAATATCAATCCAAAAACAACAAACTACCTTTCAAAGTGGGTCAACCCCTAAACTAATTGGAAAAAAAAAGAGAGAGATTGTCCCAAAATCCACAAATTCCCTGCCTAATAATCAACATTACATTAATAACAATCACAAGTCCAACAAAGCTTCAACTTTCCGGAAAAGGTGTCAAATGCTGAACCTCTTCACAAATCCTACTATACTCCTTCGCCAACCTCTTCCCATCCTCTGCCGTAAGCTCATACTTGGGTTCTTCTCCTTATCCACCAACCCAAGAGCTATTAAGTCCAGTCCAAGAGTAACGGGTTCTTAGCTGAGATTTTGTTGCGTTTCTTGGGCTGCCCATCTTTTGTCTTTGCCTTTCCTTTGGTTGTGCCGTTGACGGAGCACCATTGAAGGAATTGCTGGTGGACAGAGGGTGCGGTTCGAATGGCAAAGCAGCGTATCTAGGCGTGCCGCTAATGAAGCAACTTGTTGGTCAACCAAAACGAGGGCAAAATTGTCTTTTTTTAATTTGAACCGGTGGAAACACCTCGATTTGGGGTGTTCCAATATATAGGTTTGGATGGGTTTGGACAGGTTTACCAAACCCTTTGGAACCAATCCATTTCATTCCAACACCTCCCATTCAAACATAAAACTATTTTATAAACTCATATCTTTCATTTGAATCATTTATCAACCTCAATCCAAACATAGTGTAAGAGTAGAAATCATGTTATGAGAGTATTAAGCTGGCACTGAATTGGCATAATGACATTTTTCATAATTGAGAAAGCTTAGTTAATTATTTCACAGCATCCAACTCAAAACTGTCTAACAGTATTAAGTTATATTTTTTTAGATTGAAAGTGTGAGAAAAGTTCTCCTGCAGTAGACTCCAATAAAACTAGCACAATATTTGTTGAATTGTACTAACCAATGATTTGAAAACCGAATTGGCCAGTTAGACTGGTAAAACCGAAAATCGGACTAGCCAGTTCAATTTGGTCCGAATTGGTTTTCAATATTATTTTATATTTTAATTATTAAAAATATGTTTATATATTTTTTCTTATTTTTAAAGCTATTTTAATAATATTTTTAAAATTTTATACATTATTAAAACAATTGAACCGAATTGATCATACTAGTCAGATTAGCCGAGTTGGAAACCGATCAACTAACCGGTTCACTGATTGATTTGTTTTTAAAAACATTGGTACTAACAACTAATGGCAAAGCAAAGTTGTGGGGAAGGGGACATGCTTTTTTTTAAAATAAAAAACTGCCTTACAGACCAAGGGTCTCAAAATCCTAAACTATAGGTGACTTAAATTCTATCCAATTTTTTAAATTTTATTAATGTAAGTCCTAAATTTTAGATCTATAAATTGTATCAATATATTTAATGGCTTTTTACGAACCTTGTGAATTATATATATAATTATTTATCTTGCTAGAATGACAATGGACCAAAGAATATATATATATATACACTATGAATTATTCCCTTCATTCCAAAATGGTTATCATCTACAATTTTTTTACATTGTTTAAGAAAATATATTTAATACTTTGCCAACTTGCAATTTACAATACATTTTTTTTATTTATATCCTTAATTATGTTTAATAAGAAAATAAATATACTTTACTACTTTAATAATTAATAAGCATAAATTAGAAAATTTGATTATAATTGATAAAGATAGACATGTATTTTGAGACATTTCAAAAAGGAATTGTGGACAATTTTTTTGGAACTGAAGTAATGTTTATCTGGCCGACATCAAATAGCAACCATTATTAAAGAAAAGCGGCATAATATATTATATGTCTTTCCACCAAATACATCTTTATCATTTCCCTCTCACCACCTTTATAATTGTCTCAAAGTTAATTGTATTGTTTTATATCAGGAAATAATATCATATAGATACTTCACTTTAAGCATATTGATCATTTGAGTTTGTAAGATTACTATCACTATAAAGAAGCAATCCCTATATTGTCATATCTCTTAGGAAAGACATCAACTAACCAATGAAAATAGGTTGATCTTCTATAAGAAAATATAAAACATTGTGTGCCTTGATCAACCCCAAGGCCTAGGCTATTCTAAACCTTCACCTTTATATGTAATCACACCTAAAGTCTTTTTTTATATTGTTGCTGTGAAACTTTTAGATACTCTATATTTTTTCAAGAAATGACGTGACATAAAAATTTATGCCTACAAAATATTGTATAGATTAAAAAGTAATAAAAAAAAAAGGATGTGGAATGAAAAGAAATGAAAATAAAATTCTATATTAGTTCAAGAGATAATATATAATCCAAACTAAAAAACTTAAAATTAAAATTAAATATAAAATAGAACATAAATAATATCCGATTGCAAGACAAAGTCAACTTGATAACAGTTGTAATAAGAAAAACTACTATTAGCAAGTTTTTAACATGGCCAAAGTGTACTTACAACTCTTTAAACACTGGAACTTCTACATGGCTCAATTCAAGGCAAAGAAATCTTCCTCCTCTTTTCAACACCCTAATAAGGAAAGTTAAAAAAGCTGGGATAGTAGTACATTAACAATAAATTATGAGACACAGGAACGTTCTGAAAGAGAGAGAGAGAGAGAAGACTACACTAAAAAAAAAAAAAAGGTTCACCATAGGATTGTGAAGCAAACAACTTTATATGACTATTTAACAACAATAACTAAATTCTGTAACAACCAACATATCCACAAATACATTTGATATCCAGGAAAAACTAGTTTGGTTTATCAGGGCAAAGTAGAATTTTGAGAAACCAGACTCCAAAACAACAGGCAGTGCTGATCATCTTATTAATTGTAAAGGAAAATTAAACAAACAAAATAGAACTATTGGCCTCAAAATATCAAGATCAACGACTTACTTCTACCATGAAAGCCTGATATTTTCTAGTAAAGAATTGCATCACATGACAAAAAAGCATAATTGTTGAGATGTTATTAATTAAATAAATTGATTAATAAAGCAATGCAAGATACACTCATTGTAGCTCTATAACTAAGAAGTACTTCGACTCCTGATCATATGATATTTAGACCGCTAAATAAGAATAAGGAACCCTCTTTAATTAATGACAAGACATCGTAAGACTCCTCACTAAACTGAAAATATAAATAGCAATTAGAGATCACAAGCATTTCAACCCAGCACATAAATCACGAATATGTCCTAAAGTCGTAAACCAAAAATAAATATTAATCTATAGCAAATTATCGAATGGACATAAATATAAAACAACTAGAAAAGACTTCACAAGGCCCCCAACCTAATTGTTTCAACAATTACAGTTTGCTATGAGAGGCCGACAGCCAATGTTTTGCACTTTGCTAATTGACTGCTAGTTGCTCACAGCATAATGTAAAACAGTATAAATGAAGCTATCTAAAACATCTAATAATACCATCAGTGGGTTTTTCTCCCCCATTACCAAACACTGACAAACACCTTAATTGATCTAATTATATTACTACCTTTTTAACTATTGATCTTTTTAACTAACTATGGCCACAGTCATCAAATGAAAGTAACTGATTGCTGCAAATGTTACAGGTCTTATCATGCAAGAAGAAATTAAAATGGTTCAGATTAGGCAATAATACTGATGTAAAAAGATGAGCATTATCTAATGTTTCAAACTGATAAACCCTTTGTACTCTTAATATTGTCATTCTTGCTGGTTATATTTTAGCAACATGATGAGCTGAAATGATTCAATAACACTTGATGTAATGCTCCTTCATTTTGCATTCATGTGAGACCAGGGCACAAAATCCGCATGTTAAACCACATGAACGAGAGGGGATTTTCATTAAATTATTCTTTTGCCAATCAGAGAATCATTCACTTGATATTTAACACATTATCTAAGCAGTTTGGATGACAAGCGAAGGAGTTATAAACATACCTATAAGCTTCAGTAAGAACTTTCTCTATATGTGTAACATTCCTAATTCCAAAAGCTATTGTGTAACCATCCAATGAATTATCCTGAAAACTCAAGGCTTCAGCATCTCCCTCCACCCATATAAGAGATTTGTCTTCTCCAAGACCTAAAAGTGTCAACAGAAGGTAAACTAAGAAAATCCACTTAACAGAAAAGAAAATTAAGTAATTGCCTCTCTCCTATATATCTTACCTCTCTCTATAGCCCGCTTTCTGCCAACATTCAACATGTTAGGGTTGATGTCACATACATAGATCTGAGTTTCTTCTTGTAAATGATCATTCCGAGGATCTCGAAGAGCTTTATATTTGATACTATTTACATGTTCTAGGATCCTGAAAGCAACATCCCCTGCAACTTAAGTGTTTTAAACTCAAGCTCACTGCAGATAACCCATACAGAACTAGGGATGGTGACTGGCTGAGCATGTGTCTGATTTTGGCAAATATATAACCACCTATCTTATTTCAGGTCTGATCCAGGGCAGATCAGGTTCCATTTATTTGTAAAACATATAGAAGTATAGAAAACATATAACACATTGAAACATATAAAGTATTGAGTAAGGAATTGTACATATCTATCTAAAATATAGTAACAAATAATAATAATATTTAAAGTCTAAAAGTTGAATCTAAAAATATTTTATACTTATGTGTAATGTAGTAATATACTAGGTGGCTTCAGGGCAATATGACATTACCTGCTCCATTAGGGTTGGGAAATGCAGGTAACCCCCAATGGTCAAATTTGTCATACTCATACAAAACAATGAGATGAGAATGAAGCAACCACATCAATTAACATTATCTTTAGTTTGAGATAAAATTGATAATGTTTTGATATGCAAGATCATTTTAAACTGTAAGACAGCCAAGAGAAGTTGAATTAATTTCCTAAATTGAGGCTGCAAACAGTGAAATGGTCTCTTAAATGGGTTTCATTATGATACAATGTCAGCTAACTGGCTCAATGACAAAGGGGGATGCAAGGATGGTTGGATTTTAGCACCTGAACAATTAAAGTTTCAACAAATTTAAGACAAGAATTTAGGAGCTCTTTAAGCTTTGCAATGCAACATTGGTAACCTAAGCAGTACATCAAAAGTGCAAATTTAAGTTCTCTCTCTCTCTCTCTCTCTCTCTCTCACACACACACACACCTAATGACCAAAAAAACTGTATCATCAATTGTAGCTAATTCTTTTGTTTTGATGAATTCTATCCCTGACACTTAAATTGGTTTCAATTTTAGCAATAATTCCTAAAAGACAAGTGAAACAATTATTTCATTATTGAGTCAAACAAAATCTTATTTTCTAATAAAAAATGAATAGCAACCATCTTTCCTCCTCTCTCATTCCTGCAATCTTCTCTCTCTCTCTCTCTCTCACACACACACACACACACCCACACCCATCAACATCTCTGCTGCAAAATGGAGTTGAATGTTATAGTAAAAATATGCAGTGATGTTGCTTCAGCATTTTCCCGCTCCACCTCATCTCCCCCTTCCCAGCTTCTTAACCAACACATCAGCACATCCAGCCCAAGTCCTCTTTCTCAATCTGTTACCTATCTGTATCTTTTAATTTCTGTTTCATGGCCTGGTGAATGGATCAAGCTGTTGCTGACATCTGGACTAGCCCAGTCACACTAATTTTTTTTCTCTATTATAAATTTCAGTTTCATAGAGGCTGAGATATTATTGCTTTAAGACCATCACTTAAAAGAGAAAGTGCAACATAAGTTTCAGATTTAAGGAGTACTTAAACAGTTTCAGAACACAGATAAAGAGTGGTTCATAAGTTAACCTTTTCAATGGCTGAATGAATTTTAAAACTTCCAATGTATCAATAAATTTTTTTTCAAGGTAAAGAAGTTCCTCTCCACTTTACATTTTCAAGTTCTCTCTCATTCATAAGTCAATCTTTTCCAATTTGTAGACAACAAAAAATAAAAAAAAATAGAGTCATAGAATAAGAGAAGCTTACCTGTTCCACCAGCCACATCAAGATGTTTCACTCCGGGAAATGGATTTAGTTTGGAGACCAATCTGAACAATGCCATAGATAATGTAAGTCAACATAAAGGCAAACTGTGGTCCATAAGAGATTTTAGACAGTCAATAAAATGCATACTCAGCATCAGACCTGTCCTTCCATAATCTATGCAATCCCCCACTCATCAAATCATTCATAAGATCATAATTTGACGCAACACTACTGAACACATTACTGACCATTCGACTTTTTTCCTCTTCCCTTACTTCTTTAAATCCTGAAAGTGAACCAGGAAAGTATCATTCAATAGAAATGTAACTGCAAAACAAGTTTCTTCTAGTCAACAATAATTGCACAAAAATACTCTATCCAGAAATTACACAAGTATGAGAGCAACAAGGGTATATTCTCAATCTTCAGCATGAGAATAAAAATCAGAAATACGCCTGAAGCATGAATTTCAGGTGCATTTGACATACATACGGTTCACTTACTAACATCAACAGGCCAGCTTCCATTTAAATAAGCTTATTGTCTCTCTAGCCTCAACCTGACTAAAAGCTACACCTAGATAGATGAACTTTTCCACCCATTTCCTAGCATAACAACACCCATCTTCTCATTTACATCTGACCAAAAACAAGCATTTATTACCCCAGAGAAGTGCACGCTACATTTCTGTTGTTCTAAGAATTTTTTAAGCTGTCATCTCAACAGTGTTGGTTCAATGCAACCAAAGCTTATGGGTTACATTGTAAATGAACATTTACCCACAAATTTGAAAACAAAAAGCTCACCTATCCTTGAAAGAAAAAATTATCTGAAAATGTATAAATCAGAATTCAACCTACCAAAACTCGTGGCATGTGAATGCAGATGACGAGTGGAAGAGAACATGGGGAAGAATCTGCTACCCAACTTCCTGCTCACCAATCTTAGCGCCATAATTGCTAAAAAGAAGAATTATAATAATCCAAATCATCGTACTGCAACTGGATTACGACTCCCAGAAAAGAGTGAAATAAAGAAGAACTGGAAAGAAAGAACTGTACCTTCGAGAGGCTGCTGCATGAAGCATAGAGAGGCAGGCGGCGACAGAGAATGAAAGCCGGTTCTGGTTTGGGCATGAGAAGCCGAAACTACGAGAGAAAATAAGACCATTAACTCCTAAAAATTTAACAGTTAGAATTTTAAGTAATCTAAATGTTACGTATATTTGTTCGATATTAATTGAAAATTAAGAATTTAATTTAATTTATTTATTTAATAATTATAAATTATTAAATATATATGAAATTAATTTTTATTTTTAAAGAATAGTTATTAAATAGCTATTAAATTAATTTTATTTGTAAATGAGAGTTTATGGATTTGTTAAGAGCATAAAATTATATTAACAAAAATATTTTAATATTTATTAGTTGAGTTGTTAAGTGATATGAATTTTTCAATAATAAATAAATAAGATTATCAACTAAATTTTAAAAAATTAAATGCTTTAAATTTTAATTTTAAAGACTAAATTCTTGAAGATGAAAGTGGTGAGTGATTATTTTTAAAATTACTTTTTAGTCCCTACAATTTATCTATTATTATAATTTGCAACATATCTTATAACACTCAATCAATTAATTAATCAATAATCAATATATTTAATTAATTTCAATTTTAAAATTTATTTAAGCTGATAGTTTCTTATAAATGAAATTAGAGTTTATTTGAATTGATAGTTTGAAATTTATTAAGTTAATAATTATTTGATAAATAAGTGCTTGAAACTCTATTAATTTGACATATAAAATTATCTATATGAAAAATTATAAATAAAAATAAAATATACTAAAATTTATAAAATATTTAATTATATAAATTAAACAAAATTATATCTATTTATTTTAAAAAACTATATTATACCTTTTCAAAAAATATTTTTTATTTATATAATAAATATTTTAATGTATTAATATATATTAAATTACTGCTTCCGACAGACATATTATGCACTAGCAGTGCATAGCACCCACATCCATCTCCCATGACATTTTTTGGATTTTGGAAGGATGAAAATAGCAGTCCAAGGGTTGTTTAATAGTATAATTCAACATTTAAAAATTAATATTTTAATCATTTAATTTTTAAATTTATTTGGTAACCTTATAATAAGTCAACATTTTTAATTTAAAATTATCAGTTAACAAGTTTAATCAACATATATTAAAATATTTTTATTAATATGATTTATATACCCTGCATAACTCAATAAACTCTCTTTTAAAAATAAAATCTATTTAATATGTATTTAATAATTATAATTATTCAATGGATTAATTAGATTTAACTCGTAATTTTTAGTTCATACCAAACAACTATACAATTAAAACCTTTTAACATTTAAATCATTCAGTACTTAAAATTTAATTTTTAATTTTTCAGCATTTAATTTTTAATTTTACCAAATACTACCTAAGATAAATATTTATAGTACTGCAAATTATGGAATTTGAGCATTTAGTATAACATTTAAGTAATTCAAGTGCACATTTTTTAATTGAAACTATGATTTTAGACCTATAGGATATTGGCAAATTTTTTGGTGGTTATTTTTATTATAATCAAATTGTACTATAATTGTAATTTTAAAAATTAATTCAAATAGTTAAAAAAAAATAACTTTTAATTTATTGAGCTCGATTCTTAAAGTTGGTATAAAGAGATGATAAATATCTTTTAAAAGTATTGATATCAATATAAGATATGTCATAGTATCAAATATACCTTTTAACTTGTTCTAAAGTGAAAATAAAATAAAAAATAGATTTTTTCATCAAATTTATCATTGCATTTATATTATTTCGTTAAAATTATCTACAATATTGTATTATTCCGTCATAAAAAATCTTTTTTTGTCAAAATTACCTCTAATCTTATATTTTTTCGTTATAAAAATCTAAAATATTAGTTAAAGAAAACATTCACTTAGAAATGGCAGGCGAGCGAGATGAAAACTATTTTCATCCTCTATCTCACCCTTTTAATAAGAAGAATTTTCTTTTTGTCCTTACTTTCACAATAACTCCTCGCCCCATGAAAATTTTTTACAAAGCAAATATTTTTAAATTTTTATTGTTTTTAAATTATTTTTTAAAAAAATATAATTTATTAAATTATAAAATAAAATTTTTAACAATACTTTTGTATACTATTATGTTTCTGTTTAACTCATTTCTCCATTTATCTAATGCAATTAGATGAACGAACATAATTATTGCTTCATGAAAAATATTGTTCTTTCACATTCTTCAATTAATAAATTTTTATTGTCAAAATGAAACTACATTTATGAGATTTGAAGATTTAGTAATTTAAGGATTTAGGAAAAATTATAATTTTGTCGAAATATATCTAAGTTTGATTTTCTTAAATTACGTTTATAACACACATATTTTCCTCAACTAATTTTTTAGAATTTTATGATGAAATAATATAAGATCGAAAGTAATTTTAATGAAGGCTAAAGTACCAAATAAATTATTGAATTTGTCCCAAAGTGACAATAAATGAAAAAATAAACTTTTTCTCAAATTCACCCCTAAATTTTTATTATTTTCATTAAAATTAATTCTGATCTTGTATTAAATTTTTTCATAAAAAATACCTCTAATCTTATATTACCTTGTCATAAAAGTTCAAAAAATTGGTTGAATGAGACATTGATTTGAGAAAGACAATTGGACGATGCAAAAATTATCCCTAATCTTTTATCACTCCTTCTTGGTGAAAAAAATTTTCTTCTGTACTTTCTTTTGTAGGGACTCCTCGCTCCCATGAGAAGAACTTTTGATAGTACTTTTGCATATTATTATACTTATGTTTAACCTATTTTTTCTCATATTTGTTGCACTTAGATAAATAAGAAAAATTATTATAAGATCGGGATAATTTTGATAAAAAAGTATTGGGGTAATTTTGATGAAAAAGTATTTGTATGATAAAATAATACAAGTTCAAGGATAAATTTGACAAAAAAATTTGTTTTATCATTTATTATCACATTTAGGCAAATTCAAACATTTATTTGGTACTTTAATCATGTTAATGACATAATACAAATTTATGGGTGAATTTGACGAAAAAGTTTATTTTATTTTTTATTATCATTTTTAGACAAATTCAGAAATTTATTTAGTATTTTAGTCATATAAGATATAACTTGCTTAAGAGGAAACTTAATATATATATATATAGCTCAATTAATTACAATTTTTTCATTGGTTAGAAATATTATATGTAAACTAACTCAATTTTTACAACTTTTAGTCCTATACAAAATGAAATTCTATGGAACGTATTCATTATTAATTATAATTGATTTTTGCAATAGGATTATCACGATACACCAATTAAATATCAGAAACTGACACCCCAACTTACATACAGTGATGGCGCATGAAGATTTTTTTATATATACTCTTTTTAAAAAAGGAAGCTATTCAATTTTGATTACCATATTAAAGGAAAAGGACGGAGAACAAATAGAGTTAATAAAATATTTTTCAATTCAATTTTAAATTGAATTGATGACTGAGAAGATAAATTGTAAAAGAGATCAAGTTTTTATTTAAATTAAATTTTATTAGTAGGAAATTTTTAATCATTAACTTCTTTTACTGTTTATGATTATTATATTTTACCATGATTGTAAATTGTAAATATAATAAATAATTAATAAGTAATTCTTGAAGAAAAAAGTTAAAAATATTTTCAAATTATTTTTTTAAAAAATTTAGTTTAAATTGCACAAAATCATAATTGAACCGAACTCAATTGGCTTAAATTGTAAACTAATTCAATTTATATTTTTATACTTCAATTTTTTAATTCAGTTAGACTCAATATAATTAAATTTGATTTGATTGAATTTGATTAAATTTCATTTGATTGAGTTTGATCCAATTTCGATGTCCACCCATAGAGTTGACTATAATTCTTATGATTTAGAACTCCTATTCTTATGGATTGAATTAAGAATTTAAAAATGAATTGAGCTTAATATTTTAAATTTCATAGAATTAATATGAAATTATAATGCTAATAGATTATTCAAACAACAAAATTAAAATTCTACAGTTCAATTCTAAAATCAATTTTATCATTCAAATAAACCCTAATAGTCTTTGGTCTTCAATAATAATAATAATAATAATAATAATGTTGTAAAATCCCTTCCCAATACTAAAAAATAATTATAATATGCACGAAAAAAATACAGTTAATAATAAAAGTAGACTATTATCACAAGTAATTCTATAATTAAATATTTTCTTAAATCTTACAAAACACATGTTATAAATATTAATATATTAAAAAAATAAAAGGAGAATATTAAATATCAATTATACGAAAGTAATACTTGTTCGAAACACAAAAACAAAAAAAAAGAAAAAAGGAGAAAATGAATAATTTTTTGCTTTATTAGACCATTACACTATATAAAATGATTCAGAAAACAGTTAACAAAAGGAAAGAATAACATCACATAAAACATGGAAGAAGAATCATCAGAATTTAACAAAATCGAATGAATGTAATGAGCCTCATAAAACATGAATAAGCAATAATACCGCGAATAGAAATGATACAACCCAAGCCACAAACCATAATACTGCAAAATCAACATATTCTATGGTGCTGTGTTTTGCTATACCCACCATACTCCATCATACAAGCTTCCAACAATTACTGCCTATACGAAAATTTAAAAAGAGGGCTTAAAGGACCTGGATTAAACCAAAAAAGAAGAATACAAAAGAGAAAAAAACACGCTTTTATTAAAAACAAATGATGAGTGGACTGGTTTTACACTCTGCTGTACACACTTCCATCCTCAGTTGTTAAGTACATCCTAAACTGTCTGCATTCGCAAGCACCTAATCAATAAAGAAATCAATTTTCAATTTAAAAATGAACAAAAATGCAACCTCACAACAAACCTGTGACCATAAAGAATACCAAACAACTAACTCGACCAAAAAGAGGGCGGGGGCAGAGGGGATTTATAAAGCTAGATGTTCAAACCACCAGATGGAAAAAAAGAAGGGGAAAAAAATTCTCTGGTTTTGTCCATCAACCAAGAAAACAGGCTTCCTGGGAGCAGAAGCAGCTAAAAATGCACTGATGCTGTCCCTTTCAGTTCTGAGGAACTGACCTCCCCCACTGCAGGAAGAAATCGAGCATTTAGGATTCTCGGCGGCAATTAAAGATGATAAAAGAAATATATATTTTCCAAGGGAAGAATTTGTACAGATTCACAAATAAGCTTTCTTCCACCTGCAGCCTCAGCTGCAGGGAGCTGAAGATGAAGTAGAGATATGAAGGAGAATCAAAACAATTGAAGGGCCATTTTAAGCTTGTTTTGCTTCCATTTCGGCATCTTGTAAAAGGCATCCTTTGCCATCCCAAATTTCTCCTTAAACTCTGCTGATGAGAGGTAAGTCTGCAGGCATTAAACAGAAATATATAAATACAGTTCCATAAATAAATGCTGCATACAACGTCTTGACAATAGTTTATAATCTACCTCTCGCTTTGTCACATCAATTTCAGTAACAGGATCTGTTGAGTTAATCTTAATGCGTTCATATGGATATATTGGGAGTCCTTCCTCCTCTTCAGCTTCACCCTCTTTAGTATCTTCCTGTATGGTAAGGGATTCTATTTTGCTGCTCATAGAGTTCTCCTTATTGTTTGACTCATGCGTTGATTTCTCAGTAGTTGATTTCTTTACCTCAGGACTCACTTCACACAATATTTAATCATCAAATTCAGTCAGCCAGAAGATTGGAGGGACAGTAGCAATTCAATTTTCTTTAAACAGATTGAACTATAAATACCTTTGACAGACCGTGGCATGATAACTTGTCGTGCTGGAGGTGGTTGCTCAAAACTTGCGCTTAGTGCAGCTATAGAAGCAGATTTGGATGCCTGTTTTTCTGAATCTGGAGTCACGGATCTTGGATAAAGCTTTCTAACAACCGGTGGGGGGGTAGAGAGGTTCCTGGCATTAGGGTTCTCAAAATTAGCAGCCAGTGCATTGAATGCTGGTGACCTGCCCCTCACACGAACTCGGTCAGGGCTGAAAGACATGCTTCTGGAACGCTGAGATTTGTCTGGCACGCTAGATCTTCCTCCGTAGGATACAGGCGTTCTCCGTTTGGGTTTCTAATACGTGAGATTTATGTAATCAGAAAAATAATTAAATGAATGGTGGCAGCATAAATTATGTGGATTAAGATTGACGAACACGTAATGAGATTTTTACATCCAACAGGAAATAACAAGATGAAAGCTTCATATGCATTCAATGGCTGTACAAGGTATTGCTCTTCAAATTATCACAGGCATAGGATGCACTTACTATACTTGCAACTGAAAATAGATAAACACTACCTCAGATGTTTGAAGGTTAGTATTTTGTTATTCAACTAATGAAGCAACTTAGCATCTTTGCAATCTAAAACCAGCATACAAAATAGACAGAGACAAAGAAAGACAAGTGTAAATGCATTCAGGTTGAGTATTATGTTTTCTCGTACTATATCTTTGATTTTGTACCATAGCTTTTCTTTGTATGGTTTTCAGAAGAAAACATGCACATTATTTATTGACACTTTCCTTTGTTTAGTTGATTCCAAGTGATAAGATAGATGAACTACTTTAATACTTAAATAACTGATGCACTAAGTTTTGGATTTAATCATAGATTCAAATGTGAAAATGAATGGAAGATTCTTCCAGAAAGAACAGAACATTCAAAAAAATACTACAAAATTAACATCAATAGAAACATAAATTTAGAAATGTGTACGTAAAACCCAGAAAGGTACTATCCACTTTCTTGAGAAACGTCAAAAGCAATATTAAAGTGCCTTACATCGTGAAGTGGAGTACCCCCATTTTTTACAATAGCAAGTTTCCGTTGGAATGAGTTTCCATGCATCTGCATGCAAATGAAAAAAAAAAAAAAAAAATCTCTTAAAGCAATAGAAATCTTAAGTCGTGCTAACTACTTTATAATGTTTAAGCTTTAACTTACAGCAGATTTTGCAGAGTCCCATGCAAAAAAACGTGTGAAGAACGTTGGCTCACTCCCTTCCATAACAATAAATATTGGAGCTTCACGAGATAACTTTTCTAACAGAAAATCTTTCTCAAGAAATTTCTGTTGAAAATAAGCAAATAAGGAAATCAATGCAGATGACATTATGAGTGGTAAATTATCATAAATTAATCAACCAAACCAAGAGTTGAGAATTATCAAACCAAAAGTTGAGAATTATCAGGCCAATTTTGATCAAATGACCATAAGGCTAAAAAGAAAACAATAGTGTAATACTTAAAAATCCAAGCTTTAATCATAAAAAAACAAAGCATGTATTTCGGACCCCTGACTAGCAGAATCATACCTCGCCAATAGTTAAAGCATGCATTTTTTTCTTGGAGTCAACCTGTTGTCCCACCCAGACAAAGATCTCAGCATGACAATCCAAGATGAATATATCTTCAGTCATCAAGTCATCCTGGGTAAAGTTGTATATCTCGGTCGCCTACAACAACAAACACATGTTAATGCCAATAAAAACCCACTTACGGTATGGTACTCTCACATAAAGTGACGTGAATTTTGTATACTAGAAGGCATCCAAATGAATACATTTTCAAAAACACAGATAAAAAACAAGCAGACTTAGAACAACATTCAGGATATTATGGAGAAAGAAATAACAAACTAGAAAGCTGACATACCTTCAGATTTCCTGCAGATCAGTATGCATTGTGGCAGTTAAACCATAGGAAAAAATAGAAAGGATTAGCAATCAGATTTTAACAATTTACACAAGATAATAACAGAAGATACTGAAATGAATCAATGAATGCAAAAGAAAATCTTCTACCCTTTGAGAATATGCAAGAAAAAAGGTGAGGATCACTTTCAGCTTCCCTCCCAATTTTTTGGCTGGGATATTCAGATTTTCCTCCTAAAATATCCCAAAATTGTTCAGATTCTGAACCTTCCTTTTGTGGTTTGGATTGTACATTTGGCTGCGGATGGTTCAAAAGAATAAAAAAGTAAGCAATTAAGGAAAGATTTCATCATAAGTAACATAAGCTTAAAAAAAAAAAAAAAAAAAAAAAAGCCTTCTTATGCATGTGAGATTAATTTAAAATAAGTAATTCAAGATTCAAGCAGATGGTAACCCTCAGTTGAGCTGATAACCACTAACACTCGGTTGAGATGATAACCGCAGCCCACAAAGCGTGAAGCCTACCCATTTTTATGTAGTAATTTATACTGGCTAATCGTTTCACACTAGAGTTAGGGTTGCACAAACAATCACTTAATAAAGCACAATTGCTCCCAAATTATGAAATTAGTTCTCTGTATTTCTTTTTTTTTTTTTCTGTTTATTTGGAAGCCGAATATATGTTTACTACATGACAGAGGATAACCCTCCTCTTTCCATAAATCTCACCATATTTGTTGATAGGATAAGAGACTCAAACCCAAGAACTTCCCACACCCTTAAGTGGTACATGGAGACCGAGTACTTTACTCCAACTAATTGGAAGATATTATTGTTTCTAGGGAAGCCCAAATTATAACCAACTCATAAATTCCTACATAACTTCAATAAATTATGATGTGGCTAAGAATTTTGTAACATATATGGTTAAGCTATTATATAATTAAAATCATGAAAAGAAGTCCATCTCTCTCTCTCTATCTCTCTCTCAACACATGTAAGCCAAAATGAAAAGTAAGGCTAAGCATGATTTTCGAAATAATTGAATTAAACCAAAGAATTGATTTGGTACCGGCACTAAATTGAAATTATCTGAAATTTTTTCAAAGACCAGACCAAAATTGAATTGAAAAAATTTTATGAGTATAAGATTGGTCCTTTGTTAATAATCGAATTGAGAATTGAACCAAAACAGACTTGAATTGAATTGAATGAAGAACTATATATATATAAGTAAAATTTTATATAAATATATTATGGATAATATTTTTATTTAAATGATATGTATATATATATATATATATATATATTATCAAGTTATATAATCATATTATGTATAATATTAACATTAATTATAATACTATTATATTATGAGTAAATCATGTATTATAAATATATAATATACTATATAATTATAGTTATAAGTATATGTAGTTATGACCAAATATATAACATATAATCTAACTATATATATATATATATATATAGTTTAACAATATATCATTTCATGCACTATTTATATATAATTTACAAATATATTATTTTGACCTCAATTTAATATATTTGCATCAATTTAATTTTTATGGATAAAATAATAATATAAAATTTTTATGACAGAGATTTGAATTTATTTAAGTATGAAAATTTTATTTTTTTAATTTAGAACTAAAACCGAATTGAATTGAACCGAACCAATTAAAATTAAATAACTGAACTAAATCAGATTGATTTTTTCTGGTCTTTAATTTTTAAAAACTAATGATTCAGTACGGTCCTATTATTTTCTAAAACATCGAACTGGACTAAACTATGCTTAGCTCTAATGAAAAGGATTTTAACACCACACTGGACCGGATCATACTCATTCCTAATAAAAAGATCTCCTTCCCTTACATTTACACCACATGAATAATGACTTAGGCATCAAAGAGACATCACTGAGATTATCCCAGTGTACCCTTAGTTGTTTTTCTTTTCATTGCATGAATTGATAGCTAGACAAAACCACTAATTTGACACGATGTTGTGCTAGATGCAAAATTTGCTTCAACATAAATTGCAACTTCTAGATTGAGGAACATGAAATTAAGAATCACTATAAACTAACAAGGCCTACTTAAGCTCCTAAATAAACCACTAATCATTTGACATACACTAAATTAATGCTATGGCATGAAACGCTACACTTTCATCCATTTTAAATGCCTTAATTGACTTCCAATATTTTATTAAATATACATTGCTAAAAAAATAATTCCAGGAGAAAACTATTTATGTTAAATCAAACTGATTAAATAAAAAATTAAGAACATTCATCAAACCTTTATCAGATCAAGTTGCCTTTCCAAAAGTTCCTGGTCATCTGAGGTTGTAATGTTGCCGGACCATGTAAAAACGGTGGCGTCATTGTGCAATATGTAACAGTAAGACGAATTCAAAGATGATGCAACCTAATTGTAGTTCAATTGCAATGGAAACAACAGATAAGAAATAAGTAAAATCATCTTATATACCTAAAAATACAGAAGCCTCAATAAGTGCAGATAACAGAACCTAGAACCATATCCAAAATGTAGCAAAAGATCATGCTCTAAACTGCATATATAACAACCAAGTGTGGCAGACATTCCTATATGAATTTTGCATAAACCACATTAAGAGGTCTCTGATAAAGCTGTTGAAATAATGAACAATAATAAAATGTGTATTGCATATCTTTGGGAGGACATTTTATCCTCAGATTATTATCATCTCCCCTTTTAGTTAATTATTCTCATTGCAAAATCAACAAGTAATACTCTTACAATCATAGAAGAGTCAAACTACACTTTTCTAGCAAGTTGTATTGTCAAATGTAGAAATGTTCCTTCTGTGAGAACTTTTGCTCAAAAGTATTGCATATTACTAAATTAATATTCAATTGATGAAAGTGAATAGTAAAAGATATCCATCATCTGATAGATTGCACGAGTCCACAGAAATACACAGACAGAAATCATTTCACATGAACACACACATAATCAAGAGCTTTTAGTAGAGTTATGGAATGCAAATGTTGTATATACAACAACTATACATCCAAATACTAATATATTCACAACATCAAATCTGTAATCCATTTTTTTGTAAGTCGAAGATGAGTCTGGTGGGTGCATATAACTAGTATCATAGTGATTTCAAATTGCAATTTATTAACTAATGATGACCTGAAAAAAAAAAAAAACTAACAATATGTTTGAATAAGTGGAGAGGAAAGTGGGAGGAAAATGATTGAAATTACTTAATTAATGCTCTAGACACATTCTCCAAGGAGAATATTAAGGCAAAAAAATAATTTTATTTGTTACAAAACAACTTTATTTCCTTTATATCAAGAATTTTAACAAACAAATAGAAGGAAATTACATGTTGGTCACTCAATAGTATCTCCCTTTATTTTCCTTCCTCCCTAAGACTTTATCCAAACAAAGGTAATTAAAGATAAGACCTAACAGGAATTGTTCTAGAGTAAAAACTCATTAAGTTCCAATGTTTATCTCTATCAACTTCCACATCCATGTCCCCTTGCTACCCAATGTGGAGAATGCACACAAATCAGACCAGCAATTCAACTTATTTATAAAAAATGTATCAACAAAAACTACAGAAATAGCCATTTCTACCACAATCCAATACTACTGATGAAAAGACTGCATGTAAGTTTTCCACTTGCTATAAGATGAGCCAGGTATTAAAATAAGCAATTAGAACCAATTTCTAGGACTTCTAAAGCCAACAATACTGGCGACAATGAGAAATACAAAGACATACCGGTTCAACTTGTATTGCTTGCATATTATCTGGTCCAGAACCCTGAACCCGGAACAATGCGACACTGTCCTCCTTATATGTCTCATCTGGGAGTTGCTTCTCTGCAATATAATTCTTATATCCAGTGCTAAGACCACCCTGGTAACATTTAAATTAGTTGATCTGATTGTAAGTTTGGAAGGGGTCAAACCAAAAATATGTATCATAAAGTCAACCCTTAATTCAAAATTTCTGCCACCATATCTCAAAATTCCACAAACCTTAAAAACCATAAAATTCTGGAAGATTGTAAAGAACTGAATTGGTTCATTTCCTTCATAGATGCGAGCCTAAGACATAATTGTAAAAAAGGGTAAGGAAGAGGTCCCAGAAAATAAAACTATCTCATCATAATGATAAAAACAACCAATGGCAAAAGAGAACCACCAGGGCGGGCAGAAACTTTAATGAATCAACCATCTTGTTGGCAAGTGAAACAGCAGAAGCTCTTTCCTCCTATAATATAATTCAATAAAAAAAAAATGCATTATAAGTAGGCAAACTAACACAATACATGCCATCATTTAAATACTATAGCTCTGTAATTTGATAAAATTAACACAGATAGCAGGATAAATAAAAATATTGATATCTATAGCAGCATAAATAAACAAATTGATATCAATATATGTGTATGCCTTAATATGTAAATATTTGCTCTGTGCATGAGTAAAGAATTTCACCCTACATATACAAAGCACTCACACTTGCTTCAAGTAGAAGATTATATTTGGAAGTATTACACAAAAAAAAAGAAACTTTTAAGTGAAAATCAGTTACAAGGATTACAATTAAGGAAGTTCATAAGGTAACCACAAACTAACCCAATGATTTGTGCATATTCTAGAATGACCATACATATCATTGATTCATATCACATGTTAAAGAATGGCCATTAATTTAGCTGCAACAACTGCCATGTTATGATTTCAAAAGTTTTCATTTCTCACAATTAGCAAGAAAATATAAAGAATGATCACCTGACAGTGAGAAAAGATAAAAACAAAAGGACCCACAACCTATAAAGACAACTAATTAGGTATAGAAAGAAAATATATCAATTGTCTCATTGAGGAGATAGAGACAGAGAAGCAGGGAGAGAAAGGAGAGGGATTGTTGATGGGGAAGATTCCATTGCTTATCCAATGAACCAAAGGAGACCAAAAACTGAAATGAAAAATTGAGAAACAAATAGAAGTTCATATTGATATCTAACAATGCCAAGATAATGAATATAAAAAAGGCGGTGCTCAAACAATACAAGCCCAAATAGCCCTCCCAAAACAGGAGAGCGAGAGATAAAAGCCTAAACTAGCATTAAAATTTGTATCATCTATTATTTTCTGCTACACTTTATAAACCATATGAACTATAGAACAGGTGAATTTTGCCAGCTGCTAGACAATAGAAAAGTGTTTGCTTAAAAGATAAATCAGAAACAAATGATAAGACCCCAAAGGGCACAATCACGAGGCAGCCAAAAAAGTTGAAGTCTACATATAATACTAAAATATAAGAAATCTTGGCTTGCTTCCCTCTTCTCCCCCACAATATAGACATTTTAAGATTTGATTATATTTTGTAACATTTTCCTACAGTGATAGTATCACCCATTTTTAGTCAACCATGACAAACAAACAGGCCAAACCCAAGGCATACAGCGGAAAAGAAAGAGTGAGCAAACCATCTTTTGGACACTCAGCCCCTTTCAGTTTCAGAATAGGGGTATGAAAGCATAATCAACATGGAGAGGTAAGGGATGATAGATAAAGGAGGGAACAGAGTTCATAGAAAATGCTTGAAATTCACCTCAACACTCTTCTTCCCGAACCATGTTCCTATAAGATATTCCTCCTTGTCTTCTCCAGGATATGAATACTGAAAAACATAGCAATCTCCGCTATAAAATTTTGACTGATCTGAAGCTTGTAGGAGTACCTGTTCCTGGCCATCAACACGCCACACCTGTGCAAGCAAACTTAGAGCTACAATTAGCAGCATGATCAAAAGTACTATTTGCAGATATGATATGGATCATGAAGTACTAGCACACTGCGTTCCAGTGAACAGGAATGCATATAAAATTTATTACAAGAGGAACTGCATTTATAGATACAATTGCAAAATGCCTAAAGAGGAATTGTAGTTATAGAGAAACTCTGTAATCATTTATGGAACTCATAAAAATTACGTTTCTATGGTTTTTCCCTACAAACTTGATGATTGATATGTTGTACATATCTCATAAGTTGCTTATGGATTTATGGTTCTTTGATATTTCAGATATAATTTCTAGACTCTTTCAAACCAACAAAGTGCCAAATTCCCGAAGCATAAACTACAACTTCTCACTTTCTTAGTTTATGCACAGAATTTTAAATTGATCCTAGTGAAACTCTGTTTTATGTGTCCCATAGGTCTTTTAGATGACATCCCTGCTTCTGCTTTACCAATGAACATGTGGCTATGCCTGATTTACCTAGACTATCTAGCAAAAACAGGAGATGGGGCAAGCAAATGCTGTATAACCGATCCAAGGGAGGCAACATATGCAACACAGCTTGCCTCCAGTAAAACCTAGTATCCCCGGGCGAATGAATTATTAGAATTAGGAAAGCACATATAGCACCTGCAAATTTCCTGTGACATCAATATATGGTTGAGGTTCTTCCTTTGCAGGAGCAGCTTTCAGCAGACCCTTGACATTAATCCCCTGTCGTCTTAGTAGTGCTGGAGAATCACCAAAAAATAAGAACTATGAGAACAAGAAGATCATGAGTTTGAAATACCACCATCAATCATAGTAGTTTTATTGGAATAGGCATGATTATAAAGGATTCTTAAACAGAAAAAACAAATTGTCTAAATATTAAAATATCTGAAATATTGATTTCTGACCTGCCACTTTGCCTCTACCATCCTCAGACACAGCTACACCCTCTGTTTGGGGCCATGATTCAAACTTTGAGCGGAACATCACTGTCTCAAATCCCTCAATTACACGAATAATATGGGACT
>CATIWR010716483.1:0-19572 GCA_949677035.1 Omphalea diandra | reverse complement strand
TATATATATATATATATATATATATATATATATATATCGAATAAAAAAATTGAAAATCAAATTTAGAAAAATACAAATAAAATCAAACTAAATAAATTTACAAATTGAACCAAATCAAATTGATTTAGTTTTATTTAATTTAGTTCAGTTCAATTTAAATCAATTTTTTAAAAAAATATTTTAAAATATTTTTAATATAAATAATAGATTTTCATATATTTCTAATGTAAATAATGAATTTTAAGTAGGATTCAATTATGTTGATTGGATTTAATATTGCTTTAACATAATTTGATTTAATTTTATTAAAAATTCAATCAATTTGGTTCAATCAAATTTTTTTTACATAAAAACCAAACCAAATCAAATTAACCAAGTCTTTTTTAAAAAAGAAACTGAACGGAATTGGAATTATATTTGAACTGAACTTAATGAATTGGGTTTTTCAGTTTCATTGAAATGTGTCCACCTCTAGTAGAAGCAAAGATGACTTTAATAGATGAAACTTCTTAATGATCCCAAAATCATTGAATGTATGGTTCTGATACCACTTTTGCCACATTTTAAATCTAAGAGTCATGAAGCTAAAGTTGTGACCTTAATCTTACTAGCCTACATGTACATCCAAATTAAATAAAAAAAAAAATTCCAATTGAACAGAAGCGAAGAACAATAATATGAATTATTTTAAAATATTTTGAATGTATAAATGATAACTTGTCAAATATATTAATTAGTTTTCAAAATATTAAATTCATATATTTAAAATTAACAAAAAAAATTACACTTAACATCTAAAGGGATCATCTATTAAGGATAAGAAAACTAATTTAATCAAATATAAATAATATTTGAAGGAAATATACTTATAAACTTTAATAGCTCAGCTAGAAAAAAAAATATAGCCTCTCTTTTTAATAATCAAGATCTATAAAATTATGCAGTGGGAGGTGTAAGCATAACTACGACTTAGTTAGATATTATATGAGACAAAGAATTATTATGAATGTTAGAGGGAGAATGTTTAGAGAACATACAACTCTAAGGTATTGGACTTACTTCTCTACTTTGAATGATCACAAAACTATAACAAAACTATAACAAAACCAAGAGAAGTTCTAATGTTTGTACTTTAGTGTTTTTGAATGATATGAATAGACTTGATGAACATTCAAGAGAGAGATTGTTGTAAATGCTAGGTAGAGAATGTTTAGAGAACATGTGACCCCAAGACCTGACGAACGTTAAATGGCCAAAACAAACTCAATGGGTATTGTGCAAGTTCAAAGAGTGTTGGACCATTCAACATGCATTGAAGGATGAATAATGTACATTAATTAGATGTTGTAAATTGCTAAAGTCTTCTGGACCTTGCAATAGGGGTTGTCCCTGCGTTGGAGAAGCGCTCCAAGTTGAGTTGTGTTAGACCTCGCCACGGGTGTTGAAGTTTTGCAACGAGCATTGATCTGGCCTAGCAACAGGTGTTGCATACTTGTAAAAGGCATTAAAAAAGTGTCCAAGCTTGAGCTAAAGTTTATAGAACTCAAAATGGGCATTGATCCTTTTCATTAAACATTAAAGGAGTTTCCAAAAAGCATTATAAAATACTCAATGGGCGTGCAAAGCAACTATGCAAAGTTTGAAAAATAAAACACACAGTTTAAGTTTTCTAAAAATGAACAACAAGCATTGTTCTTGCTCCAACAAACTTTATTGTCAAAGCTAATGGCCTTTGAATGATGATCAACAGGCGTTAGATGTAACCATTATAAGTTCAATGGGGTTAATGAAAAACAACGGGTGTTGTCACCTTTAATGGCTAGTTTTGCAGAAAAACTATCAGATTGAATATTAATTGTTTCAATGACTAGTTTTGGACACAATTCAAGTTCTCTAGAAATGAACAATGAGCATTGTTCTTGCTCTAACAAGCATTGTTGTCAAAGCCAATGGGCATTGAATGATGATCAACAAGCATTGGATGTAACCATTATAAGTTCAATGAGGTTGATGAAAAACAGCAGGTGTTGCCACTTCTAATGGCTAGTTTTGTAGAAAAGCTGTCAGACTAAACATCAATTGTTCCAGTGATTAGTTTTGGAGATTGGCTATATAAGAAACATTTTTGAAGACTAGAAATAGGTTAGAAGAGACTTTGAAGAATAATTGTAAACATTGAGAAAACTTTTAGCAAGTCTTTGTGTAAAACTTTTTAGGTGTTGCTTGTATTTTTTGGTAGAATGAGATTACTTTGTTACTCTTTTTGAAAGTAGGTATTCTTGAGCACTAATAGTGTATTTGCTGCGTGATTTGAGGCATTGACATTGCTTGTATCTATCCTTATTAGTGTTTGTAAAGGTTGGTATTATGCTTAGAAAAATACCAGGAGAAAGGTTCTTTCTGTGCCTGTAACGGGAAAGGTTGTCCGTGAGCCTTGAAAAGAGAAAAGGTTGTTCTTGAGCCTAGAAAAGGAATAGAAATGTCTAAGTGAAAACTTGGAGAGTGGAGTAGACATGTTGCCCAACCACTATAAAATCCTTGTATTGATTTGTGTTGTTTGCTTCTACTTAGTTTGTTTGTGTTTGTGTTTTTATTTACAACCCAATTTACCTCCCTCTTGGGTTGCCACATCAAACATATCATTCAAATAAAAATATTCGAACCTCTTATGAACTTTATGTAAAACAATAAATAAACAAACAACAATATATAAACACATCACATGATCAAGTTCAAGTAAATATCATAAATCAATTATAAATATAAATCAATCAAGTATATTAAGAATAATAATCAACTTCATAAAATTATATACACAAAGAATACTTAAACAAAACTAATTAAGTTATAGAAGACTTGTAGACTAGATATAACATATAAGATTTTGTAGTCCATATATACATACACATATTGAGGACATTATGAAGCATACACCAGATCATATCCCTCAAACCTATATCCATATACACATATACATATGACCTAGGTGCACCATATGGTGTTCAAGTCCTTATATTTAACCAACACAACACATAACAACTATCATATTACACAACAAAATAATTTTTAATAATCACTTTGAGTACAAATATCCACATATAACATATGCAGTTTTTCTTCGATTTCTAGACATATAGGTAAACATGCACATAAGTTTACTTATATAATTAATTAATCATTTATTTTTAATTTAAATATACTCATATAATCTATAACCTAAATATAAGCACTAATGTATAACTCACAAAAGTTGGTTCACCACTACCTACACCATAATATGATTACATTAAATAACATGTAATTAAAATATGAAATTCTAATTAAATTTGTAATTGTAACTATGCAAATATAAATACATAGATAAATTTTAATTAAATACTATATTTTATTTATAATATGTAATCTAGTACTTTAAGTCATAATTTTATTATTTAAGCTATTAACTAAAAAATATCTTATTATATCAACTTTACGATAACATAAACCTCAAGTCATATAATTCTTAGTAATGTGCCTTAGGTCAATTTGATAACAGATACTTTTAGTAATGTCATAGTTACATTTTATTAAATATATCTATCATATTGTGTTTATAACTAAATAATAAATTTCATGAATAGTTAATTTTATTTAAAGTCATCACGTATGTGACTTGATAGTTAAACCATCAGGTATAAAGAATTCTATTGTAAATTTTCTCTAGCCAATCAATATTATTGAAAAAATAATGAATAAAAACTATTATGTATTTTTTTATTGATGATTATATTTCACTGGTCATGTATATCAATTGTTAAATCAAACACATAGATATATGTTTAAAAAATATTGTATTGACTAACTGGCTATAAGAATACTACATGAATAAATCTTCATAAATAATGCTTATACTATACTATTAACTTAATCCTATAATATGAAAATCACCATAGCTTCTAATATGATAAACTTTATATTTTAATACAGTCTATCATTATCTTTAAGGAATGCTTCTAGATTTTGTTTTTGTTTGTAATTTTGGGTAAGCAATCGAACGCTTGAGAATTTTGTGAGTATCAACTTTAACAAGAGAATTCATTGAAGAAATGGAGAGGAGAAGTTGAAAAGGTGAGAATTTTGATTAATTTTCTTTTTAAGCTTTGTGTTTTTTTATTTCATTTGAATTTGAGACTTGATAGTGATTCTTAATTGTTTAATTTCTTGAGCTTTTTTTTTTGTGTGTATGGTTTCATTTGAATTCAAAATAATGAATGTTTAATAATAATTCTAGAAAGATATTTATTTCAATTGAAAAAAACTACATTATTTGTCCTATGAAGATCTAGTAACATGGAAACATGAAACATGAAACATGAAAATGGAAAATGAAAAAACGAACATGAAAAATGATATATTTTTTAAAAAAATGTAAGAAATAAAATTTGGAAGAAACATATAATTTTTTTTAAAAAATATATGGACATATTTATAAATATTTTTTTTCTTACACATATACATTTATAATAAATATTAAATCAACTAATTATGAGATCATACCAAAAAAATACTATTAAAGATAATTATGTAAATCAATAGTAATTGTCTAAATCAATAATAATTGTAAAAAAAATAAATGAGTTGATAATAATTAATTAAATATTTTAAAACTAAATATTAATTATCTATAAGTTGCATAACCAAAATTAATATTCAAAATAGAAAAAAAAATATCATTCACTCTTTCTTTTTCATTTTTATTTTTCTCAACAATCCTTTTTTCTTTTCTTTTTGATCTCTATTACTCTAATATCTATTGGAATTCAATAATTTTCTTTTAAAAGAATGATACATAAAAACTATCACAAAAATGTTTATTATCAAAATCAAAAGAATTGCTCAAATCTTCTCTGCTTCTCCTTTTGGTCCTTAAGGCTATCAAAATTCCACTATAGTGTAACATAAAAATAAAAATTATCACAATAAAATGAAAAAGAGAAAAATAGTAGTAAATATTACTATAGTAAGACAGATTGCACAATAATTAGACACATTAATAATAATTATAGTAGACAAATTTTTAACAAAAATACCAAACAAAAATACCTATTAAATACCCATTAAACTCAATAAAAAACAAATTTTTTTTTAAAAAAAGAGAGAGAAGAATATCCAAACTTGGCCTTAGAGTGATAGTAACGAATTGTCGGTGTTGGGCATGGTGAAAGTCGATTGTCGATAGACGTGGTGGGTCATCGTCATTGTTGGAAGTGGGTTGTTTATGTATCACGTGTCTATATGTGTGTGAATTTTATTTTATTTATTTATTTCTTTTTTCTTCAAAATTCAAAAGAAATGTGTTTCAAAAATGAAAACATGCTTTGAAAATTACAGAAATGCACTTGAAACATTTCAAGCACGTTTTGATGAGTTTTCTAAAAAACGTTTCTGAAATGTGGAAACGCTTTTGCTCAAGAGTTTTCATGCATAAAAAATAAAGATAGATTTATTGTTCATTTTCATCTGTCACAATTTATAGTCCATCTTTTTTAAAAAGTACAATTTAATTTCTTAATTTTTTAATATGCTCCAATATGAACTATCATTATTTAATTGTATTTGGAATAATAAGAATTATCTTATATAATCTTAGGATTTATTAGAAAAAATATAAATAAAATTAATTATTCTAAATATATCAATTAAGTTTTTTAATTCTGTATTAATATAAAAATAAAACCATTTTTATATAACATAGGAAATAATTCATTATATGGAGGAGAATTAATTTTAGACAATTAATTTATTTATTATTTCCATGATTATTTGTTTGTGTTCACACTCATGTTTTTATATAAAAGTGTTTAAATGATCTAATATCAAGAGGCTATAAAGTTAAATAACTTAATTAAATTTGACATAATAATTGATGAACCAAATTGGATTTAAAGTTGTTAAATTCACAATGATACAAGCATGAACAAATAAATGCATAAATACCAACCCCAGAGAATGGACCAATATTTTTAAATTGGCTAATATTGTTATGTATTTGAAACATCATATGTCTACAACATTAGAATCATTAGATTTATAAAATTAAATTTCAACCATTGAAAGTATTGAGAACTTAACTATAATAAAATTAATTATGGTTTAGTTTCATCATAAATGCAAAGATATACCTAAAGTAGTCCTATTTAAATATTTGAAAGAAATTTTGAAATGAATAACTATTTTTGTTATTTATAAAACTCACAAAATTCTTTTAAAACTTCCATTTGTGCTTTTCGGTGTTTTGTTTATATACTAAAAGAAATTTGTTATATTTTATTATAAATTTTTATATAACAAAAGATAGATTTAATGATTTTAGTTTATATACTTTTAAGAAAAGTTCTTGTCGAATTAGGTTGGTCAGCTATAAGTCAAACCTCTATTTTAATCTTGACAACATGGGTTGAAAGTTTCTGATGGCTATTTAAGTGTTAGTCTTCTAGAAATTAATTTAGGATTACATTGAAAGTCAAATGAAAATAAAATCTCCAAATCTCAAAACTATCTTCAAAATCACAACCATTACAAAAAGTTCACGATTGCTACTTCAAGAAATATGGAACCAAAAGCTCCAGTCTGTTTCGCAATCTCTGTCATAGTGAAGCTTGCAACCACTATGTTCAAAAGGCTTGAACAATGCTCATACGATCACCCAAAAAACAAATTGTGTTGAACCACATATCCTAGAAACCATTTAGACATTTGAAAATAGCGATTGTGATTTTGGTAGTAACTGTGACTTGCCTTCAACCTTGAACATAAAATGAGTAGTTTGATTTGTGGTGGTAGTAGCATCTCCCCTATTCTAGTGTTATTTGAATTTGCGACCAAGACATAAATAGCGACTGCGACATTTGGAAATCATTAGAGGGTTCCAATGACTAGTTTTCTAGAAAACCAATGACCAATTGTTAAGTGTCACTAGCCATTAGATATATTTGAAGATCACAATCACAAAATGACAAAATCTAGAGTAAAAGATGAATCATAATTACGACGTCTTGTCTTAACCATGATGTAAGTCTGACAATGATTTAATACGGGATTTGCCACCATAACTTAGAGATTTGCTCAATTTTATTTGTAACAACTCTTTGGTGGTTAAAACTTATAAATACTTTACTAAATGACTTTGAATGCGAAAGGATGCTATTTATTCTGTCTAAACTCTTGCACTTTTAATTCTTAAAGCTTAAAGTCTTTAATTCTTTATACTTGGGTTGTTAAAGGTTTGGTGTGAGTCTTAAACACTTTGGGTTTGAGTTTTGAAGTGAGCCTAATAGAGAAAAACTCTTGTTTAAGATCATGATTGAGCTATAAAATATAAGTGTATTTGTGGTTTGATGTGAACGTAAATACTAAATTTGGTGTAAGCTTGTAAACACTATAGTGAGTGAGTAAAATACCCAATTAGTGAATTAGAGAGTAAACGTAGGGTTTGTTAACACTTAAACCACTATAAAATTGCTTGTGTTAATTTTCTTTCTCCCTTTCTTTAATATTTAATTTGCTTAATCTCCTTCCACATTTCAAATTACCTACTAATTCAACTCCTCCTTCTTAGTGCACAAGGTCTAATAAGTGGTATTAGAGCTTAAGTTTCAAAAATTATCTTAATTACTTAAGTAAAGATCATGGCACAAGAAGGAATCCACACTCACCTTAAGCCATTCTTTAATGGATATGAATATGCTCATTGAAAGTATAGAATGGAGGTTTATCTTGATAGTGATGTGGTAGATCTTTAGGATGTAGTAGAAAAGGAGTAAAAGCCACTTACTAAAAGTAATGGATGGAAGTAAGGAGTTACTCCATAAAGAAGAAGGGGTTGAGGCCCATAAAAAGATAAATGGGAAGAATAAATAGATAGTAGCAATCATCTAGAGTTGTTTCTCAAAAGAGGAATAAGGAAGAGTCCAACATTGTCACATCGCTCGTGGCATATGAAAGGCCTTAGAGAACTACCATGAAGGCATAATGCAAGTCAAGTCTAAAAGATTGGGAATGTATGTGATAGAATATGAACTCTTCATGATGAAGGAGAATGAAAGCATCATTGATATGACAAATAAGCTCCTTGCCATTGTCACCAACATGAAGAAATATGGGAGAAATCTCACTAATCATGAGGTAAAAACCAAAATTCTTAAAATGCTTCATTTGGAAAAGTTTAGGCCTTGGGTATATAGTATTGAAGAGTCTAATGAAGACATTGGAAAAGTACTGACTGATGTCCTCATTGGAAAGCTTCTTACACATGAGACGGACCATCAAGAAGGATGAGAAAATGAAGAAGAAGAAAGGACCAGGGGACAAAGGAGAAAATAAAGATTTTGCTCTCATGTCCTCTACTAAAGATAAAGAGGTGGATGTAAGCTTAAGTGATAGTTATGAAAATGAGAAAGAAAAAAAGAACTTTTCATGGTCTCAAAGAGCTCGTGAGAAGAAGAAAAGAAAGAAAAAACCCTAAAAAAAGCATTATCCAACTTCAAAGAAAAAAGTAGAATGAAGTAACTTGCTTTAAGTGTAGAAAGCAAAGTCATATTAAGTCTGATTGTCCCAAACTCAATAAGAAGAAAAAGTGGGACAAGGAGAAGAAAAAGAGCTTCAAGGCAAGTTGAGATGATGACTCTAGTAAAGAGGAGGAAGATGAAGAAGTTGTAAACTTTTACTTAATGGCTCAAGAGGACTCCTCCAATGACATAATTACTTCTTTTCAATGTTGTGATGATACTGATTCTTATGAGGATGATGAGCAACTTGAAGTCATGTCCTCAAAATGTGATAAGTATAAATCCAAAATAAAATTTCATAGAAAAATGTTCTAAACTTGAGGTTGATTTTAAAAATTTAAATGACCCTATTTGTAGCTTGAGAACCTCTAATAAACTCAAGAAATCTTTGGAAAAACTTTCTCTAACTCCATCCTCTCTTGATTCTTTAAAAAAAGAAAATAATTATTTAAAAAAAATGAGGTCATTGAGGTAAGAAATTCTATCTCAAAATTTTATAAAAGGGAAGGAAAATTTGGCTACACTCATTGTATCTGAAAGACCACCCTTTGTGAGACATAGCCTTGGCTTCATTGAAGCTTCGACATCCACATCTTCTCCTTCTACTTTCATCAAAGCTTTCACACCTTAAACTTCTAGCATAGAGGTGGTTGATAATAAGAGTGCTCTAGGCACTAAGCAACCCATGTCTAAAGGTAAGGGTAACATACCCCAAATCTCTAAGGCTAAACCTCAAATAGCTAATCATGCATTCATGTATCAAAAGCTGCATGCATAATGACACATACCTCCTACTCCTCACCACATATGTTCTTGTATGTATTCAAATAGCCATGGTATATGAAGTCCTCCTATTCATACTAAGGTAATGCAAAGGAGAAAATTTACAAATCTAAACTCTAATGCCACTATTGTATGAAGTTTGGTCACATTAATGTGTTTTGTTACATTAGGAAGGCTCACCTCAAACTTGAGGATCCTTTTAAGCCTATCCCCTAAGAGCTAAGTATGCTTGGGTACCTAAACAAAGATGAATTTGTATTATTTTGTAGGAATGCTTGTAAACCACTAAGAAAGATTATGATTAGCGTGTGGATAGTTGTTGCTTAAAGCACCTGACTAGAAAGAAAAAACTATTCTATTAATTAAAGAAAGGGATGGTGGTAATATGACATTTGAAAATAGTACCAAGGATAAGGTAATTAATATTAGTGTGATTGGTAAGAAAGGCTACCTTCTTATTGATAATATCCTTTTGGTTGATGGTTTGAAACATAATTTATTGAGTGTTAGTCAATTATATGATAAGGGTAATGAAGTTACCTTTGACTCTAGAGAATGCCTTGTCACTACTTTGGTAGATGAGAATATAGTCTTTAAGGTTGAAATATAAGGCAATACCTATATAATTGACATAGACAACTTAGCTAACTAATCTTTTAAGTGTCTTGTGTCAATTAGTAATGAACCATGGCTTTGGCATATAAGACTTGGGCATGCAAGCATGAAGCTTCTCTAAAGTCTATCTAAAAAGGATCTTGTGAAAGGTTTTCCTAAGCTAAAGTTCATCAAAGACAAGACATGTGGATGTTGTCAAATGGGAAAGCAACACCAAACATCTATAAGGCAAAAAATGTTATAAGTACATCTAAATCTCTTCAACTTATCCACATGGACTTAGTTAGGCCTAAAATGAATACTAGTTTAGATGGTAAATATTATGCATTTATTCTAGTTGATGACTACTCTAGGTTCACTTGGGTTAGTTTCTTGGTTCATAAACGTGATGTTTTTTTTATGGTTTCAAAAGATTTACAAAAAAAAATGTTCAAAATGAAAAGGGTTGCTTCATTTATTCTATTAGAAGTGACAATAGAAAATAATTTCAAAATAAGCTTTTTGAAAATTATTATTTCGAGAATGGGATTTCATACATCTTTCTTTGGCTCTTAGAACACTATAACAAAATGATGTTGTAGAGAGAAAGAATAGAACGTTGGTTGAGATGGCTAGAATTATGTTTAATGAGTATTCTCTTCTAAATTATTTTTGGGTTGTAGCCATTAATGCCTTTTGTTATATTAAAAATAGAGTTTTTAAAAAACCCATTGTAAATAAAATCTCTTATGAGCTATGGAATGGAAGAAAGCTTAAGCTTTCATACCTTAGAGTCTTTGGATGTAAATGCTACATCTTGAATACCAAGGATAACCTTAGAAGATTTTCCTCTAAAATCGAGAAGAGCATATTTTTAGGTTATTCCACATATAGCAAGGCATATAGGGTCTTTAACGAAAAGTCCATGATGGTTGAAGAGTTCATAAATGTTGTGTTTGATGAGTCTAGTAAGCTTGATCCTAGGAAAGGTTCTCTTGCTGATGATCTTGTAGGTGATTTTAAGGATCATGAGCTCAACTCTACTCCAAAGGAAAGTGTTGTTAAAATTAAAGAGCAAAATCCACCTTAAGATCTAAAACAAGTTCAACCTTAATAAGAGAAGAACCAAACTCAAGAACTACCTAAGGATTAGAGGCACTCTAAAAATCATGCAAAAGAGCTTATCATTGATGAACCCTCTAAAAGTATAAGTACTAGAGCTTAACTTAATGCTTTAGATAATAACCTTATATTTATTTCTCAATTAGAGCCAAAGTCAATTAGTGAGGCTCTTAATGATGAATGTTGGGTGATTGCTTTATAAGAGGAACTCAGAACTCAACTAATTTAAGAGAAATAAGGTTTAAAAATTTGTTCCTAGGCTAAAGGATTACCTAGTGGTAGGTTATAGATGGGTGCTTAGGAATAAGTTAGATGAGTAAGGTTCTATCTTTAGGAATGAGGCTAGATTGATTGCCAAGGGTATAACTAAGAGGAAGACATAAACTATGATGAAATTTTGCCCATACTATAAGGTTAAAGGCCATTAGAATTTTTTTTTTTAGCATATGCATGCCTTATGAATTTAATCTTTTTCAAATGGATGTTAAAAGTACATTTTTAAATGGCTTTATTGAGAAAGAAGTTTATATGGAATAACCTATAGGTTTTGAATCTCATGACTTCCTAACCATGTTTTTAAATTAATTAAAGCCTTGTATGATTTGAAATAAGTTCCTAAAGCTTAGTATGAAAGGCTTAGTTCATTTCTTTTGAAAAATGATTTGAAAAAGACAAGGTTGACAGTATTTTATTTGTGAAAAGGCATAACAAGGACACTCCCATTAGTCAAATTTATATTGATGATATTATATTTGGTGCTACTAATGAGTCTCTTTCTGAAGAGTTTGTAAAGTATATGATTAGGGAATTTGAGATGAGTATAATGGTTAAGTTCTTCCTTGGTTTACAAATCAAATAAAGCAAATAGGGCATCTTCATTAACTAATCTAAATATTTAAAGGAGCTACTCAAAAGATTTAGAATGGATGGATGTAAGGTAGCAAAAACACTAATGTGTGTATCAATCAAACTTGATAAGGATGAATCATTAAAAAATAACAATGTCACTTCCAAATGGTATAAAATATTGCATTTAATATAAAATTGATCATTTTTATCCATTTTCACATTATTTCTACCTATTTAAACCCCTCAAACACTATTCATTTCACTTTTTACTCTTTCTTTAATCTCTTTTTATCTTATTTTCTCAATTTCTACACTTATGTTTCACTTTTCCAGTCCTCTCCTCTACATCTTCCTTAATCATCATCTCCATAGCACCAAGGATGCCTTTAGCACGAAGTGACAAAGATAAAGGAATTGCCCAAACCTCTTCTCCATCTCCTCAAAGCAAGAAGTGACAAAAGGGAGATATGAGGAAAATAAGAAGAAAATAATTACTCCAAACATTATTTCCTCACAGTTTCTTTTTGATTACCTCCAACTTTCTAGTAAAATTAAAGCTTTCCTCTCAAACCTAGGATGGGTGGAGTTCATCTTTAGAGATAAGCTAAGATATAAAGAAGTAGTTAAAGAATTCATGTGCATGATGGAAATTAGCAAAGATATGAGGAAAATAAGAAGAAAATAATCACTCCAAACATTATTCCCTCATAATTTCTTTTTGATTCCCTTTAACTTTATGATTAAGTTAAAGCTTTAGTCTCAAACCTATAATTGGTGGAGTTCATCTTTAGAGATAAGCTGAGATATAAAGAAGTAGTTAAAAAGTTCATATGTATGATGGAAATTAACAAAGAAGTAGAGACTAGGGTAGGTATGTATGGTTTGATCTTTAGGTGCTTTGGTAAGCCTTATTACATCGCCTATGGCCAAATTTGCTCCATCTTTAATTTCCAAATTGAAGACAATATTCCTTTTAACCTATCTTTCCTTGATCTAGACTTAGATTTTTAGCACCAAATCTTAATTGAGACACATCATGACCCCAAGAAATCCTTAGCCAAACATATTAAGTCACAACCTTTTGGCTTTTTCATAAATCCACCATCTTCTCCATTAATGCAAGGGTGATGGAAATGAAAATGTTTCTAAAAAAGAATTGTCATTTCTTTATTGCTTGATTGAAAATAAATCCATTCAAATAGGTATTTGATCCATAAATTTGATTTTTAACCAAATCCAACAAAGTGGTTTTGATTGAATCAATACTCTCAAACTTCTAAATTATCTTATTTCTTTCAAATTATTCTTTAAACTATAAATACAATTAATCATAATAGGACGATGATCAAAGTAATACAGTGCACAAGGGTGTGTATGGATATCGTCCCATCGAGACAAGGGCAATAAATATTGAAATATAATGATCATATTTTTATCTGGAAACTAAAGGTTGAAGATAATGGTTAAACTAATAATGTAATGAAAGTAAACTAAAATAACAATTAAATAGCTAAAAAGATAAAAGCAATTAAAAAGGAAAACCTCATGAATAAACACCTAGGACACTTGATCTTACCAATGTAAAATCATGAAATCATCAATCATTTAGTGACATGTTAGATAAAGGCATGCAACTATCTATTGATTCTTTAGTTATCAAAGCTCTCTCTTAAGATATTAGTTAATATGCAACCATCCCTTTAGATCCATCTTTTGATGTAAAATAGGAATGCATTACTTCATAAACACATGCAATCCTTTAAGTGATAACAATAGGTTAAGTGGGTATATCTACTCATCAATTAACTTAAGGCAAATGATTAAAGGTATATTTCAATTTATAATCTCTCGATCTATAAAAAAAATACAAATCATGTAATTGATGATCAAGCAATCACAAGCATTAAAATCAAGAATCATTTACTTGTAAGAGAAATAAAATCCCAACATATTCGTTCAAATCATAAATCAATTAATCAATATCCATGGCTACATCAGGGTTCTAGGTCAAAAGATCTAGTTTAACATACTACAATACAAGCCAAAGGCAAAAGTGAAAGCATCATCCTAACAATGGAAAAAGAAATAAGAGAAGGAAAAGTGAAATCTCCTAAAGGTCTTAATAGGTCTTCTCTTGTTCTTCTTCTTTCAATCTAATAAAGCTTTGAACTCTTGCACTTGATCTCCTTTTAAAGTGTATGTCTTGTGTTTTCTTCTCTTAAAAAATCTTCTTTTAGTCCCTTTCTTAACCTTCCTTTTAAAAACCCTAATTGTTAGCCTTAAATACTATATAGGCTAAAAAGTAGGTCTTAGGTCGCCTGGGTTGTGGCCTGCAATAAGAGTCACCGCCTGAAACAAGGGTCACAGCCTACGACCCTCATCAGATCAAAAGAATTCATAACCTATGACTTTAGTCGTAGGCACGACAACTTCTTTCTTTTCTTGTCCATCCAAATGTCTAGCTTTGTCCCTAAAGTTGCTATCCACGCCCAGTTTGGTGGCAATTCACTCTAAATTTGCTAAAACACCTACAAAACATTCAAATGTGAGGAATAACACAAATTAACTCATAATAACTTATTTTAAACATAGATTAACATCAATTTAAACCTAAATCCTACTAAATAATTATGAACAAATTAAGCCTAACAAATACCCCCCACACTTAAACCGTTACTTGTCCTTAAGTGATAAAGAATAAATAACTAAAATTTCATAATCTTCACAACACATGTATAACCTCATCATACTTACAATAGTAATCACCTAAGTACTACAAAAGATACACCAACCAATAATTCATATAAACAAATGAACTTAAGTTAGATTACTAACTTGAAAAGCAAACTCACTCATTCATAGATAATTAGAAATAATAAAATCATATTTTACATGCATATCTTAACAACACATCTAACTAGAAAATAAGAGAGCTTATTCTGTTTGCAACTTTTAAATAAATTCTCTTATAAGAGGTAAACAAACCAAACTCCTGCACCTAAAACAAGATGTTTCTTTATAAAACATACAAAGGCAATTACAAAATAGTCAGATATAATAAAAGATTTCTTCACTACAAAACCAAATCGAGAATGAAATATGTGTTGATCTTCCAAATGTTGTATGGGATAGAAAGTAGCTTCTTGTTGACCTTCCTTATGAAGACATATTTGATGGCAGGCAAATGCCAACCAAAGCCAGACCTATCCCAATGACTGCAAAATGAGAACAGTTTTACAAAACTAAAATAAAAGACTTAAAGTCAAAAGGTCTCATTTCAAAATCCAAGTCACCTTGGCCTTGTACTGGTTTTTATGTTAATAAATAACATGAAATCGAGAGAAACACACCTAGGCTTGTGATCAACTGCAAACCCTTGAACAAAGCCTTAAAATGGATCAGATATCCCATTTCAAGCAAAAAAGATTTACTCCAAAAACTTCATTTTGCTTTCATATTTTCAAAGTTTGATGTGAAATCAAGATTCAGGCACATACAAATCCATCCAAAAGATAGATACAAAACTACTTTCACTATTCCTTTTGGTCAGTATGAATGAAATGTCATGCTATTCGATCTAAAGAATGCACCTTCAAAATTTCAGAGGATCATGAATGACATTTACAATTCTATTTCTCAATTTTGCATTATTTACATTGTTGATATGTTGATCTTTTCAAACTTTATGAAACAACATCTCAAACATATTAAAACCTTCCTTTACATTACAAAAAGAGTGGTTTGGTTGTATCAAAATCCAAAATCTCTCTTTTTCAAACCAAGACTAGATTCCTTGGTCATTACATAGAACAAGTAATAATGACACTAATTGAGAGGTCTCTTTTTCTTTTGCTAGCAAATTCCTTGATAAAATTCTAGACTGAACCCAATTACAAAGGTTTCTTGGGAGTCTAAATTATGTCCCAAATTTCTGTCCAAATATAAATAGATTGGCTAGACCCCTATATGAAAGGTTAAAAAAAGAAGCCAAGAATAACAAAATGAGTTGGTTAGGGAAATTAAGAAAATAGTCTTAGAAATTCCTTGCCTCCACTTAGTAGATCCTTCAGCCCCTAAGATTGTAGAAACTAATACCTCAAATTTAGGGTATGGAGGAATTCTGAAACAAATCCAAAATAGGGAGGAAAAAATTATGCAGTTCACCTCAAGAAGTTGGAATGATTATTAGAAAAACTATTCTACAATCAAGAAAGAAATTCTTTCAATTTTCTTATGCATTACAAAAATTTCAAAGTGACCTTTTAAATAAAAAATTTCTTATTCGCATTGATTGTAAATTCACAAAAGAAGTTTTATAAAAGGATGTACAAAACATTGCATCAAAATAGATTTTTGCTAGATGGCAAGCAGTCCTTTTGATTTTCAATTTTGATATTGAATTTATTAAACGAGATACAAATTCAGTATCAGATTTTCTAACTTGAGAAATTTTCCAAAATAGGTAATAATGCCTCTTCAAAAGTCCAAATCCTAAGATATAGGCAAAACTTTAGTACAAACCTCTATAAAATCTACATTAGCCCAACCTATAAAATCTTAGATAGATATGGTCCAAGAAGAAGAACGAAGTGAGGCCTAGTCCTCACAAAAGTAATTATAAGTCCAACAATAGGTAGAATCATTAGCCCATTCACCAAAATTACTTCTGGCTTTACAAAGTTACTCACTTCCTTTATAGGCTCAAGAAGGTAAAATTTCTGAACATATTTCTACAAAACCAAAGATGGGATCTTCTTTTAAAACACCCTTATCTCAAAATCTGATTTCTACAAAAACTGAGATAGGCCTTTCTACTCAACAAGCCCTATCTCAAAAATCTTTACAAAAAAGGTCTACAAATTATTCTCAAATATAAATAAAAATTACAAAATCAGAAGATTTGCACAAATAGCATTTTTAAAATATTTTGACCATGAAAGAAGATTTCATGCATTCCAACCCTTCCATGGCAGCTAAAACTATTTTCCCAAAAGGATGGTTTTAAAAACCCTGGGATTTGAGTAAATCTTAATGGCAATCCTTGAAGTCATTGGTTCATTCAAATTCAAGACAAAAACCAACTTAAACCTACCTACTTCACATGCAACATACAAAACATCATCCATCCTTCTGATTAGGGAAGAAACTTATCCTCTGTAAAACGCTTTCCAATCGATGTCCAAACTAAATTAGACCATTGCCGAACCTTTTACTAGTAAGATTTCCAATAAGCATGGTTTAATACCTTCCTTTCACAAAGCCTCAAAGGTAACCACTCGTGGCTAATATACTTTGATACAAAAATTAAAACCACTTTCATTCCTTATTGATTTATTCAATGGTGGAGTTATTATGGAGTAGTACCACAATTGTTAACTCTAAAAGTTCAAACATGTTTTAAATAAGTAATTTGCACCCATAGTCACTGAACTATAACCCAAATTCTATAATGGTCTTATAACTATTTTTGTTATCATCAAAGCAACTAAACTAATATAACTTTTTCATATCAGTATTTTTTTGAATTTTTCAATAGATAAAATTTCAATTACCACTCTGAATTTTTTGGAAAGTGCATATTAGACAAAATTATTATTTTTATTAATTTAACCCCCTATTCTATTATTTAAAGGCTATTTAAGCCCAAAAATGAAAATTTGATATTTTACATACATAAATTTGTTAAAGAATTTAAAAATAATTTAAAAGTAAACATAACATCATTTTTTGGTCTTTAATAACAATGTATATTTTCTCTAATTAATTATTTTTAATTCTCATTGTTATCTCAAAATCTTCTTTATTTAATTTTTACCTCACACTTATATTTAGTTCAAACTTTTACATTAATAAATATCTAATAATACTATTTTAAAAATTAATAGAAAAAGTTAAAATTTTCAAGAAAATTATTTTTAGAGTGATTCAATAATTTTAGAAATAAATTATTAAATCTTAACCATTATTTTTAAAACTAGACTGGAGCTCGAAGCAGTCAACTAGCTGGTTCATGATTCGACTATTTGGTTCATTATTCGACTAGAGCTTGAACCATTATTTTTCACCTCACACTTATATTGGTTCAATTTAATAATATATTTAAATTTTTTTAAAAAATTATATTACTTAAAATATTTAAAAATATTAGAAATATAATATAATATATTATAATATACTTATAATAGTTTGATGACTTTCATAATCAAAAAAATTAGTTATATGACCATCATAGAATTCATGTTATACTTTGATGACCATGGGTACAAATCACCCTATTTTCAACTCTTTAAGGAATGTTACAAACCTTTGAAGATAGAAAAGAGATTTACTCCATTATTACTTTTTTGATTTAAGTTTTTCTTGTCATGGGTTTGCACATGGTATTTCAATTATAATCAACAGTATACTATGGTAGTTATAGTCGGGAAAATAAAAGTAAAATGGCGGGATTCTTTCCAAAACAAGATTTCCAATACAATTTTCTTGGAATGGCTATAAAAAAATATGGGCTCCTCTTCAAAACCACAGACCAAAGATTCAACTTTTTAAGTTGGAAAGTCCCAAGCCTAGGCCCTCCTAGTAGTAGCAAAATCACAAAAGGATTACTTCACTATTATGAGACAACTTCTAGAAAGTAATTCCTCCAACTCACTAGTGGCCTCTACAAATGCTAAGTTAGACTCTGACAAACCAATCATAGACCTTGGTAATGACAACGAGAATGACTATTTCAATATATTTCCACTTGTAAAATAAAATGAACAAAGAAAAGAAAAAAAAATAAAAAAGAGTACAAAACCCATGTGAAGGCATCACTTCTGTTTTAAGGACACTCACAGTTGTGCCTATGTGAAAACTTTACCTTTTGTCTGAAGACCATTATGGCTAATCATTGTCTTATATTGATTAGCCTATGTGACCCTACAGTAAAAAAACATCTTTTTTACAAAAATTTACAAATCTACCAAGTCCTTCTTTATAAATGGCAAGCTCTCATCACTCACAAAGCAAAACTTTCAAAACCCTCAAAACTATCAGAAGAAGAGAAAATATACACTTAGAAAGGTCATGTGAGAAGAATTTGCTTTGCAACCTTTCATTTGTGCAAGGCTCTTATATTACAAAACACTTTGTAACCTTCTTTTTTTAAATTTGTACAAAGTTGTAATCTCTTACAAATCTATAAACTCATTTTCAAATTATCAATACAAAAGTATTATTTTCATCCAAAGATTGTCTGCATTTTATTGTCTACATTAATTAGCTAAGTGTGCTTTGTGTTCACCCTTAAAGTGATCCTGTACATTAGAAATATATATATATATATGTGCGATCCTGTACATTAGAAATATATATATATATATGTGCGTGTGTGTACACACACACACACACACACATATATGTGTATGTGTGTGTGTATACATACATTCATATATATATATATACGCACACATACGTGCATGTATGTATATATATACACATACATACATATATACATGTGTGTGTGCGTGTGTATATATATATATATATATATATATATATATATATATTTGTGTGTGTGTGTGTGTGTGTCTACACTCACACACACACATACATGCATACATACATACATACTTACATGCATACTTACACACACACACACACACACACACAGACACAGACACAGACATATATATAT
>CATIWR010716354.1:0-48628 GCA_949677035.1 Omphalea diandra | reverse complement strand
TATATATATATATATATATATATATATATATATATATCTATATATATTTTTTTTAAAAGGCCAGATTCACCATAATTGAAAAACACAAGATAATTGCTAAATAACTCCCACATCAAGAAGTTATTTGCTAAATAACGCTATCACCCTCACACAAACTGAGCGTAACCTGATGCCTTTAGCTAACCATGACAGGAGTGAGATGGACGGTGTTCAGATGGAACTGATGCTGACATTCGTATATTTGAGTTGTTTTTCGCTGCGTTGGATCATGAGCCTTAGAATGTCCAACCTAAAAATCTAGAAGTTATACAACAAAAAGGAAAGAAGGTTAAAATTAACAAAGCGGTTCAGCGGGTTGTTCATGAGAAGCTTATTACTGTGCCGATTAGGCTTTGATGGTGGAAAAATGAAAACTAGACTATCGGACGGAGAAGAGGAGAACACAGTGGAAGTGGGAAGTTCAATGGGCTCCAAAAAAAATTAAAATTATCTCGATGGATGGCGGAGTGGGGGTGGCTGTTAAGCGGGCCCGTCGAGCCCAACGAGGCTGTTAAGCTGGAATCTCCAAAGGCTGGGTAACCCTTGGACGATGCAAGCGCTCAAACATTTTGTTATAGATTATTACCCAGATATAGTCTTCTTAATGGAGACTCGGCTTTATAACTCTGAAGTAGTTCGGTTAAAATGTTCTTCTGCTGCTTTCAAATTTTTAGTTGTGGATGCAAATGGTGGAACAGGAGGTTTGATCCTTATATGGAGAAAAGATTTGGATGGTGACCGTCACCCAGTATTCCAATAACCGTATTGACTTTTGGTGCGGGATATTTCTAGTAACTTTATTTGGCAGGGAACATGTGTATGGTTGGCCGGATCGTGCTTCGAGATATAAAACTTAAGATCTCTTGAAAACTCCATAACTTTTTGTTAGAATTTTTTATATAGGTTAATACTAATTTTTAATTTGTTTTAATTTTTTATAAAATAGACTGAATATTATATCAATTAATTATTATCAAATAAGTTATAGACTTACTTTTAGTGGACAAATATGAAAGACGATCATATGTAGGCCTAATTTAATATGAACCTGCGATAGGTGGGTTTGTTAAATTCATTGTAAATAGCTAAGTCTCTCTCCTGCCTTCTAACTATAACTATAGCCGTTATACCTATTTGTAGTCGTCTTGAGAGAAAGTCAATGAGAGAAAGAGTTAGCTCTTGATTTTCATTTTTCTGATATATTTTCTTGGTATTTAATTTCAGTGGTTGTAATTATGGTTCAAAATAATTTTGGATCTAATTCACAAACAGGTATAAAATTCATTTTCACTTAACTATTGATTGATGTTCTAAATTTATGTACGAGATCCTGAACAAATTCTTACACTTTCATCTCCCATTACTTGGCTTTGTGTTGGGGATTTCAATGATACTCTTTATCATTTTGAGTAGAGGGATGGGAGGAGGAAGACAGACAAGCCACTTGATGCTTTCAGACAAACTGTTGATATGTGTGGTTTAAATTTGGGATATGCAAGGCATAGCTTCACATGGAATAATAGCCGGGAAGGGAAGAATATGGTTGAAGAAAGGCTTGACAGGTTCTTGGCAACATTAGATTGGGAGATTCAATGGCCACAACATAAGGGTAAAAATTGTTACAAGCTTTCTTCTGATCTTGCACCTATTCTACTAAGTACTGAAGGTTTTGAGGTTGTGAGTCTGGGGATAAGTTGTTTCATTTTGAAGTAATGTAGGTGAGGGACCCACAGTGTGAATCTATAATCTTGGACTCTTGGGCAAAATTATCAAATGGTGGTGATGGAAGCTCAATGAAAGAAAGAATTTTAGCTTGTACGAAAAATCTCTTAATTTGGACCAAAAAATCCTTTGGTCACATTTAAAGGCAAATTCGAGAGAACCTAGAGAAATTGAAACTTTTGGAGGATAAAGTGGGTAGGGATAGTAGGCAGTAGTATAAAGAGGTGCAAAAAACTATTGTTGACCTTTTGTACAAGAAAGAGATTACGTGGAGACAAAGATCTCGACAATTATTAGAAGGAGATAAAAATATAAAAAAAATTTCATATGAAAGCTTCTCAGCGAAGGAGGAGAACTATTAAGGGCCTCAAATTAAAACTTTTCGAGGATAAAGTGGACATGGGTAGTAGGCAGTAGTATAAAAAGGTGCACAAAACTATTGCTGACCTCTTATACAAGGAGGAGATTATGTAGACACAAAGATCTCAGCCAGTGTGGTTATTAGAAGGAGATAAAAATACAAAATTTTTTAATATGAAAGCTTCTCAGCGAAGAAGGAGGAATACTATTAAGGGCCTCAAAGATGGGAATGGTGAATAGAGACAAGGAGGGGAAGAGTTGGTGAAAGTAATTTTGGACTATTATACTGACCTATTTACTAGGTTAGATCTAAGGGATTTCACTCACACTATTAGTGTCATTGATTCAAGTCTTTCCCCTAACCAAATTAAGTTTTTATTTTTTCTTTTTTTTGTAGATTAAGTTCTTAGTGCATTGAATCAAATGCATTCTTACAAAGCTCTTGTGCCTGATGGTATGCCTGCTTTGTTCTTTAAAAAATATTGGCATGTTGTAGGTCCTAAGGTAACTAATTTGGTTCTGTGTTTTCTTACTTTTGGAGTTATGCTTGTTGATCTTAATCATACTCTAGTTACTTTAATCCCTAAAATGTCTTCCCCTATGTCTATGAAATGTTTGTGTCCCATTAGTCTTTATAATGTTGTTTATAAAATTATTTCCAAAGTTTTAGGTAATAGGTTAAAGTTTGTTTTGTCTTCCATTATTAATATTTCTCAAAGTGCTTTTATGCCTAGTTGGCTTATCACTGATAATGTCATTATTGCTTTTGACGTTTTCCATTCCATGAAACACAGAATGAAGAGTAAAAAAGGGACCTTTGCCTTTAAACTTGATATGAGTAAAACCTATGATAGGGTGGAATGAGCTTATCTCAAGAATGTGTTTGATAAGATGTGTTTCCTGAGCATTTTATTTGTTTGATTATGAGTTGTCTTTCTTCCGTATCTTTTTCCTTAATTATTAATGGTAAATCTCATGGTCTTTTAAAGCCGAGTATGAGACTTTGTCAAGGGGGCCATATCTTGCCATATTTATTTTTAGCTTTAATTCGACATGCCTTAAGAAATAAAGAAATAAATGGTGTATAAGTGTGTTCAGGTAGCCATATAATTTCTTGATGTGAACAAGGTACCTTACTTGTATGCTTAAGAACAAGTTGCTCGAATCTATCAAAATCAAGTAATAGTTTTGATATTTAAATTCTAACTATACCTCTAGAAAACTTGTTTTTAGCAACCTAAGTTATAAAGATTTAAAGGTGTCAATTTAGACTCTAAATTAACTAAGCCAATTTAAGATTAGAATTAACAAGTTTGTGAAATTATGAAGCCTTCACTAAATAATCTCATCAAGTCCACTAAAAAACTCAATAAGATAATTTAATCTCACAAAATCAAATTTATATTCATCATAAAATTACTTGTTATTTTTTTATGGCCTTTATATAGGTTTACAAAACTTTTTTTTAACTAGGAATAAAATATCTAAATCCTAAACTAAAAAGAAGAAACAAACCAAATAGGAAAAGGATAAGTCTTATTTAGGCAACCAAGGAATTAAACTCCTAAATAAGTGTTATTCCAATAGAAGAAAGGAAAAGAAAAACTCCTATTCTAATACATATAAGATTCAACCAGAAAGAAAAATAAGGAAAATAAAAAGTTTCCTTAAGATCTTTTGCCATTTTGGAAGATATCTTTATTAGTCTTCTTTCTTTGTGTCATCCCCCCTTAGTTCCTCTTTAGAATTATTATTCTTCCATCCAAAGATGTTATAAGCTTATAAGAATACTCTTAAAAGATTCTAAGAATATTCTTAAAATATTCTCAAGAGTTTCTAAGAATATTCTTAAAATATTCTCAGGGATATTCTTTAAAATATTCTTAGAATATTCTTGAAATCTTCTAAAGCCAAAATTTCCTCGTTTGTGGAGCTTGATTTCTTGATTCCATTTTGAGGATCCATATAAGAAATGAAAGTGTAGAAATGATCATTTTACCTTTAAAAAGACCTACTAAATGCTCTAATACTTGCTTTAAGACATTAATTTATGACCTTTTGTTGCACAAACATTCATAAAGTGTCTTTGAACTTCTTGAGGTGAATTCTTGTCGTTGGTCTTTTGAGTTGGAGGATATCTTCCTTTTTTAATGCTTTCTCGGTTTGAATCATTCCCTCCTTCCTAAAAAAGATTCATCCTCGAATTTTAGCCTAAACAAAAACTAAGCATAAGAACTACACAGATAATTACAAATTCAACTTTCCATGCAAATTGTAAGTATCTCCACTTGGATCAAATACAACTCGCATAAAACCGAATATAAAATGGTTAGAACACACCAAAAAAGCAGGAAAATAATGAGATGAAAATAACGTAACTAAAAGAAACCCTAGAAAACATTTTCCATCTAATATGGAGAAATACCAAACCATCAAATTTCTTAAAAATGAAAACGCTAGAAAGAGAAGATATGAGTTTATTAAAACAAGATTTAGAAATCAAAGAAGAACTAGAAATATAAGATTTTTTGAAATCAAAAGAAAAAATTCTACCTAACCAACGTTTAAAACCAAAAAAAGCAAACACACACTTGGAAACAAAGGAATTCTTAAAATAAAAAAAAATTCTATTAAACAAGTGTTTAAAACTAAAAGAAGAAGAAAACAAATGCCTTGAAACCTAAAAACTAGAATTAAAATAAGACAAACATTTAGAAGAAGACAAAATGGAAACAAAAGAATCAAAAGATTTCATCCATCTAGATTTAAAAGAAGAAATACAAAAACTGAATTCAAAAGGAAACAAATAGCTCAAGGAGGAATTGAAAACAAAAGTATTGTTTCTATAAACTAAACATTGAAAATAAAGAATACACTTATAACAAATACTATAATCAAAACAAAAAATGTTCTAAAATGTCTAAAATGAAAAGAAAATTTAGAAATGCAAATATGACTTTAAAAGAACCAAAAAAATGTATACTATTGGAATTAAACCGACAAAATATAAAAGAAAAGTTTGAAACATAAAACATATAATCAAGATATTGTAAATGTTTAAAACTAGAAGAAGAAACATAAACACAAAGGTTTAAATAAGAAAAACAATGTTGAGAACAAAAAGAATACTAAAAAACTTTAAAACAAAGAATTAAAAAAAAAAACTTTATTTAAAACAACACAAACAACTAAAAACATATAAACAAGAGATAAAAGAATTACTCCTATTAAAATCACATTTTAAAGAAGAATAAACACATTACAATTGATTTAAATCTAAAGAAGAAATCAAAAAGAATTTAGAGAAGGAAGCAAATGTCTTATAAAAGAACAATTATAATTGTCAAAAGCTTTTGAAGAGGAAAACATACTATAAGAAATTTTAGAAAGGTAAAAGGTATAATTAAAACAAGAACAGTTACGCTTAAAACAAGTACACACATCTAAACAAAGATTAGAAAACTTCATTTTACATAAATTTGCAACCTCGCTCTTCAATTTAACATCACAATTGAAAGTATTCAGAGTTAAGTTGGCTTTTTTGCTAGGCTCCTCCATTGAAAACCATTCTTCGTAACCTTGCAAAAGAGACATAAAAGCACCATACAAAAGATTATAAATTTTGTTAATAGTGTAATACATCATTTGGAACAAAAACATTATTACGACCTTTTACGAAGGATAGTTTCTCACCCTCTCATTTTGCTTGCAAATCTCTTGATTTTGATGCATCCACTCTTAACTTTTTTTTTTTCACTCTTTGCTCGCATCTCTCATGCGTTTTCTCACAACTCTCCTTTTATTGTGTTAATTTTTTTATTTCTTAAATGTGATTTCTCTCTTTTAAAATTTTTGGTCCTCATAAATTTATTAAGGGGATAAAGAAGATAGTACAATATGTTTGTCCCTAAAATCAAACTCATAAGTATTAGAAAACTCATAGCTCATCTATCAATTTGCCACGATCGACCCATAAAATATAGCTAGCTTGCATAAGAATTATATCACATAGCATGTCATCCTTATATCTACCAGTGGTAAATGCAATTTTAACTTGTCTAGTAACTTTTACTTTCCCGCTATCATTTAACCATTGTAAGTTATAAGGTTTATAATGTTTCAAAGTTGGTAATTTAAGCCTTTCAACAAGATAGGTACAAGTCACATTAGTGAAATAAGACAAAGATTACCATCAACTCTACATCTAGAATGAAAAATAGTTTCTCTTTACTCTTGAACATTCTTAATTTGCGCATTTAAAGATCTCCTTACAAATAAAAGTTCTTTGCTACTAACAACATTAAGCTCATCATCACTAGGATTTGCCATAATTCGAAATAATAAAATAAAATCCTCACAAAATCACTCCCTCACGTATTTACACTAAAAAGTTGACACTCTACTCGTGTTTCACATAAGAAAACTTTTCTCCTGTATTAATCTCACACACTCTTGTCTTTTTCCTCTCAAGTTTCTTTAATTTAAGTTCTTTGAAAACTAAGGTTACTTTATGTCAAATTAGGCCCAATTAAATCATAAATAAGAAAAACTAATCTTAGAAAGACTTAGAAAATAAAGGAATTTAAAATAACACAATTGATTGCAATAAATAAATTTTTAAAGACCTAATCATAAATTTGAAGAACAAAAGGATTTAGAAGTTGAAAATTGGTGTTTTGAACTCAAAATCAATGGAATAACAAGTCTAGGTCGAATTTGAAGTAAAAAAATGGAATTTGACTTCCTTAAGTTGCAAAACAAGCTCTTATGTTATTCTAGCTTCCTTTCTTTTCCTTTCTTTTACTTTTTTTTTAAAAAAACTTTGGAAGTTTAAACAAAATTAAAATTGAAAGAATCACAAAGAATAACTCAAAAATATGCTTAAACACTTAGAAGCTGAATGGAGTAAGATTAGAGGCAAATTCATAATTTCACGTTTCTCTTGAATTTGAGTGATGAGATTCAGCTCTAGACACTCAAGAAACATCAAGAAAGTGATTAGAGAAAAAAAAAAGAAAATGATTGGAATGAGAAACAATGAAGAAATTGAAAGAAACAAGTTAAAATCAAGTTTCATTAATTTGAGAAAATTTTGTCAAACTTTCAAATTTCAAGAAATTTCCTGAGGGACAAGATTCTAATCTAAAATTAAACACAAAGAAGTTTTAATCAACTAGGAAAACATATAGGAATGAAAAAATCAAAGAAATATAATTAGAACAAGGAAAACAAGTTTATTTTGCAAAGTTCCTTAATTTCAGAAAATTTTGCAAAACATGCAATTCTAAACTGATTTCAATCATACAAATATCGTTTATGATGATCAAACACAATAAATTAATAATTGAAATGAATTGAAGCATAAAGAGCTAAAGGAGAAAAAAAATTGAACAAGATTTCACTCAAATTGCAAGTTTCCTTGATTTTAGGAAAATTGCTTACAATTTGATTCCAATGATGCATAAATTATATATTTTTTTTATGATGAAACAAGCTATTTTAATGTTGAAAAGCAAAGAAAACATATTGGAAACACAATGGAGCAAGAATAACCAATTTGAACAATGACAGAATGTAATTTGCAATTTAGATTTTTTTTTTGTGATTTTCTTTATGCAAACGAACTAGAACTGAATTCTAACACAAAATAATGATTAAATATGATAAAACAAACTGATTTTATGAAAGGAAAATAAAGAAAACAAAATTGAACAAGAAGGAACAAGAAATAATCGAATTTGAGTCTAATGGAAGAAATAGAATTCAAATTGATGCAAGAACACAAAGAACGCCAAAAGTAATAACTTACTTGATTTTGAAGTCTTGGCTCAAATACCAAATGATACGAGCAAAGTTGGTTTAATTCCTTACTTGTATGCTTAAGAACAAGTTGTCGTAATCTATCAAAATCAAGTAATGGTTTTGATTTTCAAATCCCAATTAGATCTCTAGAAAACTTATTTCTAGCAACCTATGTTATAAAGATTTAAATGTGTCAATTCAAATTCTACATTAACTAAGACAATTTAAGATTATAATTAATAAGTTTATGAAATTATAGAACTTTCACTCAATAATCTCACTAAATTCACTCAAGAAGAGAATTTAATCTCACAAAATTAGAATTATATTCATCATAAAACTAGTTCTTACACGTATTTTATGGCTTTTATATAGGCTTTACAAAACTTTTCTAACTATGAATAAAAAATGTAAATCTTAAACTAAAAAGAAGAAATAGTACAAATAGGAAAAGTACTAGTCCTATTTGGCTAACTAAGGAATTCAACTCCTAAATAAGTATTATTCCAATAGAAGAAAGGAAAAGAAAAGCTCTTATTCTAACACATATTAGATTTGGCCATAAAGAGAAATAAAGAAGAGAAGAAGTTTCATTGAGATCTTTTGCTATCTTGGAAGATATCTTGACTAGTCTTCCTCTTTTGTGTCGTCCCCCCTTAGTTTCTCTTTAGTTCCTCTTTAGGATTATTTTTCTTCCATCAAAAGATGGTAGGAAGCTTTTAAGAATATTCATGAAATATTTTTAGAAATTTCTAAGAATATTCTTATATTCTTAAAGAATTTCTAAGAATATTCTTAAAATATTCTATAAATCTTCTAGAACCTTCTAGATCTAAAATTTTTCCATTTGTAAACTTGACTTCTTGATTCCATTTTGAGGATCCATATAAGAAATGGAAGTGTAGAATTGATTATTGCCTATGAGAAAACCCATTAAATGCTCCAATACTTGCTCTAATACTCAAATTTGTCACCTACTTTTGCACAAACATCCACAAAGTGCCTTTAAATTTCTTGAGGCGAATTCTTGTAATTGATCCTTTGAGTTGGAGCATATCTCCTTGTTTAGTATTTCCTTAGTTTGTATCATTTCTCATCTTTTTTTTTTTCGGGGATGACAACGTTCTTTTTGCTCGACCTACCAATAACGAATGTGAAAAGATCTAAACAATCTTGGGCAGAAGATCAATTTTGACAAATCTGAAGTGGCTTTTAGTAGCAAGGTCTCGATGGATATTCGGGAACACATAAAGGGTTGTTTTGGGGTGGCCGAGGTGGGCCAACATCAGTCGTATCTGGGGCTACCGACCATGATTGAGAGGTCTAAAAAGCACATTTTTGGTTTCTTGGGGGAGAGAATCTGAAAAAAAATTAAAGGATTGGAATGAGAAAATTTTATCTGCAATAGGAAAAGAGGTACTTATCAAGTCTATAGCTTGGGCTATCGCCTCCTATTGTTTCCTTATACCAAGTACATTTTGTGAGGAAACTCAGAAGATGATTAGCCGCTTCAGGTGGAGTAATATACAGACTATAAAAGAATTAGTCGGAGCAGCTAGGAGAACATGTGCACTACGAAGAAGGAGGGTGGTTTGGGTTTTCGCCATCTTAATGATTTCAATCGGGCTCTTCTTGCTAAGCAAAGTTGGAGGCTTATCAGACCACGGAATAGTTTAATGGCTCAAGTTCTCAAGGCTAAGTACAAACCGAGAGGAGAATTCATACGGGTTAAAACTGGGTATAAACCTATCTACGTGTGGGGAAGTATTCTGAAGTGTTAGGATATTTTGGAAAGGGGGACCCATTGGCGTGTCGGCAATGGAGGCAAAATTAATATATGGTCAGATAGTTGGATTTTTTGGAATGAGAAGTTGAAGCCACTAATTCAGAAAGATCTTCCGACTGATGCTAGAGTAGTGTGCCTTATTGACACTGAGTCGAAGTGCTAGAATAACGAGCTGGTTAAGATGACATTTCTGCCGTTTGAAGCTTCAGCCATATTAGCATTACCTATCAGCCATCGATTGCCAGAAGATAAGCAGTTTTGGATATATTTGAAGGATGGTGTGTACAATGTTAAATCAGGATACCCTGTGATGAGGGCTATATGAATGAGTCGGCAAAACGAAACGTCTTCTTTTAGCACAGTTGATCCTCTTTGGACATACCTACGGAGTCTTTCCCTTCCTCCACAGATAAGCCATTTTCTATGGCGTCTTCTCAAAGGGTACCTACCATGCTTTGATGCTTTAAAGAGACCAGGAATGCAGGTTCAGAACTTTTGCCCAAGATGCGGGAAAGAAGGAGGATCCATCCTTCATATTTTTAGAGATTGTGACCGAGCTCGTTGTGTCTGGTTGGTTTCACCGTTGGGGCTTCGGGTTGATCGATTTCAAGAACTGAATATCCCTGCTTGGATACGGTTGATCCGGAATCAGTTGGAAGGTGAGGATTTCAAGCCGTTTGCTGTAATTTCATGGAACTTATGGTTTGATAGGAATTGTTTGGTGTTTGAGAAGAACGACAGTAGTATCAATATACTGTGGAGATGAGTGTTGCTTTCATTACTGAGACGGGGAACTGCAATGTCATGCTTGTGAGCTCTAATAACCAGGCACCAAATTCCACGAGCTAGATACCCCCAACTGGAGATGTGCTGAAAATAAATGTTGATGCCTCCGTTGCTGCTTTGTGCCAGACTACTGGTTTGGGAATTATCATACGTAACTCTTAGGGACAAGTGATAGCCCTTGCTGGGTTAAAGATGATTCAACATTTTGATGTCTAAAGGGGCGAAGCTCTTGCCATTCTTCATGGATTACAACTTACTGCATATTGCTGTTTTCGAAAGATTGTTGTTGAATCGGATGCTCTCAATATCATAAGCCTTTTGCAATCTCATGACATGGGTTCTTCACCAGTCCATTTAATCATTGAAGAAATTTTAGACTTGTGTTCATCTTTCCAAGTTGTCTTCCAGTTATGCCAATCATTCGTGCGATAAGTGTGCTCATGCTATAGCTCAGTGGGTTCTAGGCAAAGAGAGTGATTCTATCTTCATTGAGGAGGTTCCTCCTTAGTTTTTAGTTTGTATTTCGAATGATGCTGCTGCTATTACTTTGTAATATAAGTTTGCTTTATTTATCAAAGAAAAAAACAAGTTATTTATTTTAGGTGCTGGTTCTGTAGTTAACCAAAAAACAAATTCTTAGTTATGTATTTTATCAAATTACTTGGAGTAACAAAAACAACTTTTAGCCACATATTAGTTATTATTTTAATTATATTTATGTACTTACATATTTATATTTTTTTTTATAAAATCAATAATTTTCATATTAACTATAATTTAGTATTGAAAAACCAATTGATTTTTTTATCAACACTAATTTATTGTAGTGGGTAATCAATTAATATATATAGTTTTCTAGTCTTAAAAACTATATCATACAATTTTTTTTGTCATGTATGAAGTGATTATTTTATTTTACTTATGTTTTAAAATCTATATATCATCTTTAAAAAATCCAAAATAATTAAAAGTTAATTTGAATTAAAATAATAATTTTAATATAATTCTGTTAGTAAAAATTATTTATCAAATAGAAAAAATATTTTATAACTAATTAATATATAAAATTTTAATATAATATTTATATTAAAATTATAACAAAAAATTATAAGCATGGTATGTTCAATACGCGAATGGAGATATGTCGTATGAAATTATTAGTTAAAGATATGTTGACGCGTGTAACAAGTGTGTAGGAGAGACCAGCACGGTTAGGGTAGAAGAAAGGCCTAAAATATGGAAAGGGACAAAAAGCAAGGTAGAATCTCAAATATTTGCCCTGCTATCCATCCGCATAGCACGCCGGGGAAGAGATTGTGGGGAAAATGGAGCAGCAGGGGAAACAGGGACTTCTTCTGGCCAACCAAAACCCAATAGAGCGCTGGCAATTTAAATTCAAGGAGTTGGAGAACGGTTTTAAGCTATGGTTGTCTAAGCAGTCCTTGCCCATAGAGGCTGCAGTCGTCACAGCCACCTCCGCTCTCCAGGGAGCCGCTATCGGTGCCTTCATGGGAACTCTCAGCGCCGACGTGTCCTCTTCTTTACCCACTCCTCCCCCTGAGGCCTCCCTAAACCCACAGGCTATGGCCTCTTTCAAGCAAGCTCAGGTCTTAATTTGTTACTATATCCATTTTCGCTGCTTAAAAAGAGAATTAGGGAATATGTATAACAATTATTTCAATTCAGTTGATTCGTTTACATACAATTTGGATTCACTGCTAGCTTCTCATTTTGTTCCTACATATGCAAAATGATTTTGTTTGACTATAGGCTCTATCTGGAGGTCCCTTGATCCAAGCTCGTAATTTTGCTGTCATGACGGGGGTCAATGCTGGCATATCCTGTATCATGAAACGAGTGAGAGGCAAGGAAGATGTCCAATCCAGGTCTAATTTACATTAATCATCCTTCATCCTGTTCAATCTCTTTTTGTCTTCTAAAAGAAAATTGAAGGCCTGGAATAAATACCAGTCTGCTTGTCCAAACAGAAAACATTATAGTGATGTTAGGGCGTTGCATTTCCAATGTGTTAACATGTCAATTTTCCTTTTTGTATGATAGTTTGCTGGAAGTTTATGACTTGCTAAGCAGGATGAATAAATCAACAAGATGGTGGCAAATATTTTAATCATTGTCGCAAGCACACTTTGATCGGTTTGTTTAGGGCTGCAAACAAATCAACCACTTGTGAATAGCTTGGAGGCTCGGCTTGAAAAAAGCCCGTTTGAGTTTGTCAAGCCTCATTTAATAAACGAGCCAAGCCTGAACAATAATGTGTTGAGCTCGTTTAGCTTGTGAACAACTCGTTTATAGGTTTGATTATAGATAAAATAGGCTAGTTTAAATAGCTTAGCCATATTAGTAGTTTTTATTTATGATTTTGTTCGCCTTCATTTAGATTTATAAATAGCTCATTTAAACTCAATTGCATATATTTTCCAATATTTATAATTCATAATTATAAAATAATACTTAAAATTATGTATCATTTAAATAAATATTTAAAAAAAGATAGATATTATTTGGCATTGTTTTTTGTTATATTTATGAAAAAATTTATTTTTAACTTAATGTTATTAAGAAAGATTTACGCTTAATAAGAACTTGATTAGGCACATGAACCATATCCGAACATACTGATTAGGCACATGAACCATATCCAAACATACTGATGTTCAGCTGGGCTCGACTCAAACAAACCAAGGTCAGGCTTAATATTTAGGTTCGTTTAGTAAATGAACCAAGCTTGAACTAGTTCAATCAGCTTGGCTTGTTTGCAGCTCTAATTTTATCATGTACTTTTTAATGGAATATGATATTCTTTGTTATTATAACTTGGTCAGTTCTCTTTACACAATCTAGATTTGGCTATATCTGTTTAAAAAACCCACCAATTCTCTTTACCATTTGTTATTTATGTCTATTATGCGGAGGATTTCTCAAATAAATTGGGTCTCAAAAAATTTGTCGTTGGCACATTAAATTTTCATGTTATTGTTAGTTTTCTTTATATGTGTAAGGTGTGTTTGATATGCATCTATGTTTGTATTGTATACATTCCTAGAATTGAAACATAGGAGAATTTGAGAGTCCTGTGCTTCTTAGTCTTGTGTACTTGTTGAAGATTGTCAAGTTCTTGTTGCAGTATGGTCGCAGCTTTTGGTTCTGGAGCCATGTTTTCATTAGTGAGTGGAATGGGTGGACCAAATCAGGCGGCAAATGCTATCACTTCTGGACTTTTTTTTGCACTTGTTCAAGGTGGGATTTTCCAGGTAAGCTTTGCAAGATAAGTTTCATCAATCTTTTGATTGTAGTCAGACACTTTGGTGTTTTATTTGATAAGCTCTTTGATGTAGAATAGCCAATCAAAATGTGGATGCTGTCTAAAACTTGCATGCATAGGGGCAGTTTGATATCAGTATTGCCAAGCATATATCATATGGTTTCTTTGTATACAGATTTTTTTCATTCTGTCTTGCAATAGATTTCGTTAGCTCTTATGCTAAGAGCAACTTTCTTGGGATTATACAGATAGGCCAAAAGTTCTCTCAACCACCAATTGAAGACACGCGTTATTCCAGAACAAGAGCCATGCTGCATAATCTTGGACTTCAGAACTATGAGAAGAATTTCAAGAAAGGCTTGTTAACAGACAGCACTTTACCATTGCTGACTGATAGGTGAGTTGTTGGATAAGTAGATGATCTCATTCTTCATTTGCCTTCATATTTCAATATTTTACAATCATATTTTTCGCTTTATTTATCAACTGACTATCTTCTGATGGAGATTTGATTAATATTATGTGTTCCAGTGCTCTTAGAGACGTCAAAATTCCTCCTGGACCAAGGCTCCTTATTCTTGATCATATTCACAGGTTTGGTTCATCTTTTTTCTACTTATGATAATACTACACCTCAATCATTTGTTCTGTCTGATTACTGACTAAATGTTGTTTAGGGATCCAGAGCTGACACTGAGGCACAGAATCCGTCATTGAACTTGTATTCATGAGAACAAGTTGGACGTCAGAATTCATTTGGTATGATAGAGGAGTTCTTGTTGTTGGTAGCCTTTTTTGGGTGAGATTTTCTTCTTCTGCAACTACAAATTGTGAATGACATAGAAGTGCCTCTAATGCGATACTCGTTTTTGAGGTATTCATCCTGCTGTCTGAGTGCTGTGCACTTCACAAGTCTCTACATATTTCTTACTGTAAGCTAGAGCTTTAAAGCCCGACGCTACTGTTTTTATGTTTATTGGGACCCTGAAACTATTTTTTCTTTTATGGTTTTTTACAGTCACTTTGGGTAACTCTCTCTCTCTGCTCCTCTTTTTGTTCTCATCTTTAAAACTAAAGATTACCATTTTCTCATGATATACATAAACACTAGTAACTCACTGCTATAGCTTATTTTCTCATGATATGTATGATACTAGTAACTCACTGGTATTGCTCGTCAAAAAACAAGCCAACAGATATCATCAGCTCTCAGTTGGTCGTCAACACTAGTTACCATAGATTTATACAAATATGAAGATCTACGCATGCACATCAACGATAGAAAAAGAAACACAGAATAAAAAAAAGAACCAAAGTTGTATTAAAAATAAAATAAAATAAAAAAAAGGAACCAAATTTGTATTAGAACTGTGTCTTATAAGAGAAGCTAATTATAAATGGAATCTCATGTAGATGTACCAAAGAATAGGGGTGAGCAAAAATCGGAGTGGACAAAAAAAAAACAAAATAAATCGATTTAATTTAGTTTGATTTAATCTTTTAATAAATTTGGTTGGGTTTGGGTTTTATTTTAAAAAAAATTTGATTTTCGGTTTTTAGTTTGGTTTTCTATATAAAAAATCAAATAAATTGAATAAATCGAAATTATGAATAAATTAAATTAATTTGATTAAATTAGATTTAAAATACATGTAATTTAATTAAATTGAATTTAATTAAACTGAAATTTTATAGTGTCGGTTTAGTTTAGTTTATATGTTTGTAAAATTTGGTTTAATTAGTTTTTTCAAAAATTTTAATTTGATTTGATTTATAAAATGTAAAATTCAGTTTAAATAATTTTAGTAAAAAATCATACTGAATAAATCAAACCGACCAAGTTGTTCACCCCAGCTAAAGAAAGATGAATTCAAGGACAGGTCGTTCTTCGCGATTGATGATGTGAGAAAGGAAAGGGAAGAATGAAGAAACAAGAAACAAAAAAACAATTAATCATCTTTTTTTTTGTGTTTCTTTTTAAACATGTACGTAAAAATGGGCCAAAAAAAAAAAACAAATAAAAGAATATGTTTAAAATTTTTTATAAAAGAATATATTTGAAAGTTTTTTTTAAAAAAAATACAAAAAGCAAAGATCATATCAATATCCAGCATAACCTTAAAATTTCTCAAATTTTACTTTATTAAGTTATGATTTCATTTGTTTCGCAAAAAATATATTTTTAGAAAATATTTTATTATTTTCTAATATTTGATGTGTTTAAAAAATTAGATAATAAAAAAAATTTTTGATCAATGAAAAATTAACTCATTTTTAAAGAAAATGACTTTTTTTTTAGAAAAAAAAGTCATTTTTCAAATTTTAATAAATTCATTGAAGAAAAATAAATTATATAAACATATATATTTATTAATGCTAATTATCTTTGATCACTGCAATCTATCATTAATTATTGCTTGGTGACGGTCAATCTATAGTCAATGGAACATATAAAAATTTTATTTAAATATATTTTTTATAAATAGTATAAATATACATTGTTTGTGGTCCAAAATTTATTATAATCTTATAAATTAAAAGAAAATTAATATTTTTTATAATATATTTTAAACATCGAAAAATATATTGTTCAAAAATTATTTTCTTAAAAAAATATTTTTCATAAATAAATTATAGTCCAAATTCATATTTTGTTAGCTTCATAAACCACAAGTTAATATTTTTTTTTTCTTTTTTTCTTATGACTTTTAACGTTCTTTTACTAAGGTTTCCTGCTTTTTTTTTTTTTTTTTAACAACTTTAGGAACTTATATAATTAATTACTATAAATCTCCCCAGCTTTGTCATAATATATTAACTCATCCTCCAATTTTGTTTGTTACACTAGTTCATTCCTAGATTTTGATTCTATTATACATGGTAGTCTTTTCATCTAAAAAAAAAAAAAAGAAGTTTTGTTACTCAAAGAGCACGTTTAGTGCACTAAGATATGGAATGAAAATAAGATTTTTCTTGCATTTTCATATTTTTATTTTCAAAATTTAAGAAAAAAAATCTAAAAAAGTACAATGTCTTACTATTTTTTCTATTTTCCTATCTTAGAATGAAATTTCATTTTTCATCTTTTAATATAATCAAATATATCAAAAAAGAAAAAAAAAAAAGAAGATGTCAACAAATAAATATTCAAAATACCCCAGATACTCTCCCATTTGGTCAGAAGTGAGAAAACTTACTTTAAAATTGAAGTGATAGTAAAAATTTCTATTTACCAGCTCATCGTAGAAAATTTTCTTGAAAAATCACAGGCGTACGAACACAAGAAGAGGGAAGTTCACTTGATTCAAATTGTTAAAGAAATTAGAATTACGACACACACACCAAAAAAAAGGGAAATTTTGGGTTTATAGGCATTAATTTTGGGTTTTTTAATTTTTCTTTTCAGTTTATAAACAGATTAAATCGATGTAGAAAAAGGTACACCATGAAAATATTGAAGTAAGCTGTACTACGCCTGTCAAGAAGATGTTTGCGGTAATTTCTTAGATTGGTGAAACTAGCTAAACTATATAGCATTATTGGAACCCTAAAGAACTCGAGCACCAGCAACTAATCTTAGAAGCATAAAGGACAAACTGGTTGAAGGATGAAAAAAAATCAATCAATTCACATGAAACGCAGCCGATGGAAGATGAGGTAAGCTACCTGAAAATATTTGTGTCTATTTATCTTTCTCTGCACCTTCTTGATTTTTGTTATGATTATATTCATCTTGGGGATGAAGGTCAAATTCGGCGATTTATCCTAAATTAACACAACGAAGGAACTAATAATATAAAGACAAACCATCTTAAGATTTTTATCAAAATTTCAACAGTCTCTATATAAGAATTCTAATATGAACTGAGTTTATCACGTGTAAGACAGTGGATCAATCAATCGAAAAAAGTCATTTATATAATTGCTTATTTTGTTATTAGTGGTATTTTGTTACTTTATGCAAATCTCTTCAAATTAGATGATTCACTATCTTTCATAATAAATTCAACCTTCAGGAAAATTTCTCCTATACATGGGCTAATCTTCTTGCAAAATAAAATGCAGATAATGCGTATTACTCCCTAAGCAATCCCAATAACACAAATGTCAATACGAAACCTCAAAATTATCTCACATTGCCCAAAAATAACAACATATAAATAATCTCATTAAATATGTTAAAATTATTTGAAAATTTATTTCAATTTTCTCTATCATGATATTAGCTTTGAACACGAACATTAAAATTATAACCAGATGAAAACATAAACAGTCAACATAAAGAAAGCAAATATTAATTATTTATTAGATTAATTATTATAAATTCTTAAGATTTGTTATATTTAACGAAATCATCCGTTAAAGTTTAATTATATGATTTAATCATTCACATTTATTTTTCTTACATTATTAAGTTATTTTATTAATTTTTCATTAAAAATTTTGAGATTTTTTTACTATGATCCTACATAGTTTGTTATATTTAATGAAGTAATCTTTAGTTTTTTTAATTTCACATGAAATAGTCATTTTCATTTGATATTTTTAGTTAAAATTATTTAAAAATTCATAATACTTTCAATGTCATATTAAATTTTCAAATTTTATCATCCTTATTATCCTAATAATCTTATATTTTTTTTTTTTAAGTTTGAAATAACAAAAAAAAAACTTAACTAAATTAAGTATAATCACAATTAACTACTCTAAATTTATAATAGAAATTAAATAAATATAAATAAAATATTTTATAAAAAATACCTTCACTTACACTAAAAAAAACTCTTTGCGCTCATATATACTTTAAAATGCCTACAATTTTTATGTTTTCACTTTCTTTTTTTTATGATTTTGATTATAATCTCAATATGTGGTTAATTAAGATTGTAGTTTATTTCTTTATTTTTTTTTATTATTTCAAAACTAAAAAAAAAAACAAGATTGATGAGATATTTGGATGGTAAAATCTAAAAATTTAATATAATGCTAAGAGTGCTATGGATTTTTTTTATTTTAACAAAAAAATCAAAATGAAAAATAACATTAAGACCTAATATAATAGATCAAATAAGAGAAATTATTTCGTGTCATGTTGAAAAAGAAAAACAATTTAGTTGAATATGATAAATTACATGAGATTTTACTAAAAATTTTAATATTTTTAATGAAAAAGTTAATATAAGAATATAGTAATTTAACGAAAATAAATGTGAGAACTAAATTATATAATATTAAAAAATGAGAGATAATTTAATTAAATATGATGAACCACAAGGGATTCATAATAATTTATAAGGTAAAAAGAAAACGAGAAAATGTGTAGATTCAAAACCCCCAATGCATGTTGAAGGGATTAAGAGGAATATTATTTCATATTAAAGGGATTAAAAAGAATATAAAATAATTGTTACCACTGAATTACTAGCCCAATACTGTAAAATAAGAACATTATTCCATGAAATTTTAATTTCGAATACAAACAATACATAATGAGGATTTCCTCCATGTTTTCCTTTCAGACATGACTTGATCTCTTCAGTGGTCAACGAGGAAAAGGCAGTATTCTTTCACCATGTGTTCGCAAGCAAAAGCCCGTACCCCAACAGCAACTAAACTGCAATAACTGATCTAATCCACGTAACAAATTTTCTACCAATATATGTACATTGTTCAATCTATGTATTCATAAATGTCCGAAATGTTATAGGGTGATATCAGTTGACATGTAGTGGTATGGTAAAGAGTACAGATTAGGCTAGTTTCCCCGTTATATTCCCCTCAGAAATCAACCCTCTCTAAGATAAGGGGTAAGAATGGGTAACAAAAGCAATAGCAGTTAAGCTTCTTCTTCACTGACCACCCGAGGCTGAGTTCCACTGTTAGAGAGTAGTAGGTCCTTCATTTGTCTGTAACTCCTGAGCTCTTCTAATGCATCTGATGTCTTCCGAGGAACAAAGAACTCAGATGCCATGGCAACCCCTCCATCAAGGTCAGTCCTCAAAGAATTAGATGAGTAACAACTTGGATCTTGGCGCAGGGGAGGTGCTGTCCTTAGCATGTGTACAAGAATCCCAACAGCAGCATCTTGAGATTTTTTCCCCATTAGCAAAGAGTTTGGCGTGGACTCCAAATTCTTTTTCCCATCAAGGTTCGGGCTGAACACCGGAAATAAAAAGCCAGAAGAAAAAGATGACAATGAAGCAAAATAACAAGAAAAATAAATAGGAAGCAAAAACTGTTTAAGGGAACAATAGCATTGTTAACAGGTGAACTTGTTATGATCATAAGCAAAAAATTATGTTATTTAAAAGCACAAAATTATGTAATTTAAGTTGGTTGAGTGCAAAGGTAAGGGGAAAATAACACAGCAAGCTCATTGTGTCCATGAAAGAAACTATATCAAGAGTTGGTAATGAATCAGTAATATTAATGGTAAAAACCTTTGAAAAGTATAATTCTGGCAATGCTATTTTAGTACCATTTCGCAATTTTTGTCAGCATCAAGAGAGTTAAATTAAATAGAATAAACAATGTCTGATTTCTCCACTCAAAAAAAAAAAAAAAAAAAGTTTGCAGTCATGTTGAGAAGGATCAAATCAAGAATCCCAACTAGGTCAAGTTGCTTGATTCATGGAACAGATGCACTGATGATAACTAAAATCACACAAACTAAGAGACTACTTATCAGGATCTATACAGCTAATGCTAGAAATTGAGGAACAGTAAAACAGCCATGTCATCCAAACATAACCAGCTCAAGACAATCCGGTAGATATGAGCTAAGAAAATCCTACAAAGCAATATTCTAACCAAACATGTTCCTTACAACTAACACGCTGCAAAAAAATATATATATTGCAAAATCCAAACGAAATGCATCAATATGTTGGACATTCTTGATACCATAAATGGCAATACAGATTACCTCCAAGTACCAATAGGTGCAAAATAGACTAAAAATACAAGAAATCCAGGCCAGATTCCCGCATAATATTCACTTGTGTTACAAGAGAAATAACCACCAAGATGAGAGCAGAAGTGTGGTAGATTGTTGACCAAAAAAAATCCTAGTGACACATGATTACTTGATAATGACTTAAGTAATTTTATTAAATCAATAAAATCATAAGAAATGAGATACTTACAGATTTGATATGCAATTATATAATTGCATAAGCAATGATGCAGAAAACAGTAATGATAAGTTCCAACAGAAGCAACAAACTTGGTGTAAGAATCTAAGAAGTTGTTTTCTTTAATACTTTGCACTCTCCTTTTTTCTATTTATTTTTCAATAGAAGTGAAAGAAGATTGAAATACAACCAGGAGAATACTAAGGCATTATTATAGGTAGCATGGAAATAGAAAACGGTAAATGAGAAACAGACATGAAGAGAAATGGATATTAGGAAATGGCATTTTTCGACAATTAGGAAAAAGAAGTGTGTGTGTGTGCGTGTATCTATATATATATATATATATATAAGAAAAGATATAAATATAGAAAAGATAGGAGCATGTTTATAAAATTTATTTCTCATTTAACCTATCCTATGCATAAAAGCCCCCTCCCTCTCTCTCTCTCTCTCTTTCTGCTTAGCTGATCTCCCTTTTTCCTCTGTGCTTATTCTGTTTGACTCACCTTATCACCAAAATCTCTCCTCCAAACCCTCATTACCACCACCTCCACAGCTTGAGGTCTACACACATTGAATCATGTTATTTATCATTTTATTATAATTTTATAAAAACAAAATCCTAATTGAGCCTACCTGAGTTTATTTGAGTAATTGAGTTTTAATTTGAGATTAGTTACAAAGCTCACCTTCAATATGAAAATGAAATTAGATGAGCTCCAGTTGAATCAAGGTCCAAATCTTTAGTTTCTGAGATGTTCACAACTTTAGTTTACTATCTCAACTCATCTTGGCTTAATTACACCATGATCAAAGAAAATCTTTTGCTAGGAACTCAAACAAGAAGATTGAAAAGTTATTTCAAGAAAATACTATATAGATTTCAAAAGTCCAACTTCTTATATTTAAGTTATAAGGACAACATGAAATGAGGACTTTAAGCTACAAAGTGGCATACCCTACCCCTTCATCCTTAAGAAGCCTAAAGGAAATTCAAATTACAAGCAATTGAATGCCCCCAGAAATGCGTCCACCATGAAGATTTGAAAGACAACCAAAACATAAGACAAAATGCCATAATCCAGTTTGATCTAGACTAGTACTAGGAAACATCAAGCCATAAGACAATTATCTCATCATCCAAGTAAAATCAAGGCACAAGAATTAATATAGTTTCCAAAAGAACCACAAAAAAGAGGAGGGCCAGAACAAATCAGTAAATTTTGGACACTTATTGAATGTAGAATTTGTATTCATATAAGTGTACTCAGAAGAAAACTAAGTTAATGAAACCTGTCACTATCAGAATCCTAGATGTGGAAAGTGTGAACATTTTAATTTTATACCTCGTTTCAGTGACACTAACTTTGAAGGCACACACTTAGGCTTCAGAACAGTACCACAATGACTGTCATTTAATCTAAACAAGAAAAATCATAAGAAATCCCCAAGAAAGCGAGCAAGCATGAAAAGGGTGCAAGTGGCAAAAGGAACTTTTAATACTGTAAAGCCAGTATAATTTCCAAAGAATGGCATTTCTACATATTATACATCCGAGGAGTACCTTTTATCTTTGGTTTAGCTAATTAGGTTATAGCATTACCACTTGAATGAAAGATAAAAAAAATTTATATGCAAGGACGTTTTTTGTAATTTTTAAATTTGAATTATAATTCATGGTTACTAGGTGTTTTCATTATGAATGTAGTCAATCCTACTATTACTTGATTTTTGTTTAGACAACTATCTCCTTTGCACACCATTATTTTGCCTTTGCAAGGTTTGCCATTTGGAACTCTGAAAAATCCTCGATTTCCACCAATTGTTTTGAATATCTTAGAATATTGAGAATTGATACAATAGAGTTAGCCAAACCAATAAAATCAATCTGATTCATCAAAATAAAAGCATCCTCATGAGATGGAGTAAAACATAGTTTCCAAGCAAATTTTGCAACCTTGTTACCGATGATGGGACGTTGTCCGATTATTATTTGTCATATTACTTCAATGAGGCCTTCCCCAAACAATGTCATATGAAAGTTTCATTAAAAACAGAAATTCCAACACTGGTGTTAGTCGCAAATACTATCCGCATAATCCAACGGCTCCCTTTATCCCCTTTTATTTCCAAGAAGGCCAAAGCCCCTACATTATTGCAGATTAAATTACTCTAGATAAGTGTCATGGTTTTTCTATTAAACTTTATCATAAGTTCTGCATTGATCTAGAACAAATAATACATTGACAATTCTTGCTATATCCTTTTACATAAAGTTAGCATGATATTGAAAAAGAAACTTAACAAAGAAAAAAATACAACTCAAAATTTATAGAAAAGCAACTTGACCTGTCTAAACATCTTGTGATTGGAGATAATGAGTAGGGAATAAAGATACTGAAAGAAGACGGAAAATAAAAGAGAACAATAATAGTCAGACCAATAACTATCATCCTACTTTTGTTGTTACTAAACACCTAAATCCCATGGTTCATTGTCCAACCATTGACCATGACTGACCAAGAGCTGAAGCAAGCAGGCCTGAATATTGTGACGAGACAGAAAATCAATATTTTCATCGTTCATGGAAAATTGAACAGCAAAGATGTTTTTGAAAAGTTTGCATTAGTAGAACATCATTTCAACTACAATGCTATAGTAACAGTGTAAGCATTTTGAATGTTGAGTTACAAATCAAAAAGCAGCACACTCATGATAATGTAGTGATTTCTTAAAAGGCGTGGTTCATTGTCCAATCATTGACTATGACTGATCAAGAGCTGAAGCAAGCAGGCCTGAATATGGTGACAAGAGAAATCAATATTTTCATGGTTCATGGAAAATTGAACAGCAAAGATGTTTTTGAAAAGTTTGCGTTAGTCAAGCATCATTTCAACTACAATGCTATAGTAACAGTGTAAGCATTTTGAATGTTGAGTTACAAATAAAAAAGCAGCACACTCATGATAGTGTAGTGATTTCTTAAAAGGTGAGAAGGGATGAATTGATGGCTGATCAGGATTTTTTTTTTTCCGTCAAATTCACAGATATTTTCCAAGAGAAGTTTCCATCTCTATTTGCTATCCTTTTGCCTTTAGGTACAAGAGGAGAGCCTTATGTTTTGGACCTAAGATCTACATTCAAATCCCCACCATCCAAACCAAGGTTACCTGGAATGCACATCGCTCTGGTAAATGGTATGAAAACAGGAGTGTAGAATGTTAGGGCACGTTTAGTTTTGGAAAACAAAGCCTGTTTTCCAGAAAATTTTTCCAAGAAAACTAGAAAATGGAATTTATTGTTTAGTTGTAATATTTTCTAATCTAGAAAACTAGAAAACGGTTTTCTAAATTTTCCAAATTATAATATGTATTGGAAAACTAAAAAAAGATGTTTTCTAAAATTTTCAAACTTTTTCCCTTCTTTTTTTTTTTTTTCTCTCTATCCCGTCTATCTCATCTCTTATCTCTCTCTCTCTGGTCTTCACCTCCTTATATATGTTTTTATTATTTTTATTTGTAGTTATATTATTATATTATAATTGTTATTTTATATTATTTTATTAATTTTTTTTACTAAACTTAAGTAATTTTTTTAAAACTTTTATTTTATTTTAGTTTAATAATTAATTTTCCTCATTTTCATTTAGTGACCACCTTCTACCGTCACCTTATTCGCTTTTGTCAACCATTACTATCAATCTTAGACTTTCTACCACCAATAAGAATGTATTTTTATTTTAATTTGTGACTTTTTTTGTTTTAAAATAAATTACAAAGTAAAAATAATATATTATATTTGAATAAAATAATACTTTTCAAATATATACTATAAATATTTCTGTATTAGTAAATAAATTATATATAAATAAATTTAAGTTAAAAACCCAAATAATGAATTGGATATGTTAGAAAAATATACGAAAAGTAATTTGAATAAAATTAATAATGAAAAATATACTTTATGTTTTTATAAAATTTTTAATACAATTTCAATAAACACCAAACTTGAAATTGTTACATATTTATATTACATAAAAATTTGTCAATCGCTTAAAAACTGATTTTTAGTAATTATCATTTTTTTAACTTTGTCTATTATACATTTAGTAGAGTATAATAAACATGTTGTAATTTCATTTTAACCAAATTGATTCGTTAAAATTAATTAAATGTACATAATAATTTTTTTAAAAATAAATATATTTAATATGAAATACTACCATACGAATCACAATAACAAATATTATATTAAATAAAAGTTATTATAATAAATTTCATTAGAAAAAATAAAAATGATGAGAATATGAAGAATTGAAAAATAACAAATATGATTTTCTGTTTTCCATTTTTTACTTTGGAAAATAGAAAACCGGAAAACAAAGAAAAGGAAAAGAAAACTAGAAAAGGAAAATAGAAAATGTTTCCAAAACTAAACATGCCCTTAAATATTTTGGAACACAGCACGGTAGGGGTAGACTTCTGCAGATACCTTAATTGGAACAAATACCCTTGTGCAGAAAATTGTACCTATGGTTAAAAACTTAACTCCCATAGTAAAATTTTAACAAAATAATGATTAAAGAGAAGTACTATGTAGCAGTTAAGTATTGGCAGCTTCAAGGATTGTAAACAAGTCTTTACATACAAAAGCATCTCTCTTCTTTGACATACAGTTGAACCTCCCATGACATGAGTTTGTTTGCTGGAATGCTGATTTTAGCCATCCAGGTCGCTAATGATCCACTATCTGGATCATTTGTTCCACTACATAATTCACTAGGAAGATTATGTTTTCGGACAACCCTGATCCAAACCACCAGAGTTGAGCTGAGTAGGTGGAAGTTCACCACGTATCATAGTAACCCAGTGGGAACAATATACGTAATAAATCCAAAAGGAAACATGCAATCAATGAAGGAGTCAATCATACAGTAAAAGTCTATCCTTGAAGAGCATGGTGGCATCAAACCAATGCTAGGCATTTTGTCAACCACTAAATGCACTTATAGTCAGGCAATACAAGTCATAGCTGCATTAGTTGAATCTGAAAAAAAGAGGTATGAGTACCTGATAGGTGAATCAGAAGTATCAACATCATCAAAATTAAAAGGACACGAGAATTCATAATCATCTAAGTCATCTTGAAAAGATAATCTACTAGAACTTCTAGAAAATCCAATTCGTGGAGAGCCACTGGAAGATAACAGTCCTGAGAAGCGCCCAGAATCATCTTTGCTATCCTTGAGAATCTACAAATAAATAAAATTTGGACTTCTAAACATGGGCCAAAAAAAAAAAGAAGAATAAGTTTGAGTAGAAATACAAAACCTTCAAGAAGCAAATCTACCTTGTGACCAGAATAATGATTTGATATGCTAAAAGCTTCTGATTTCTTGATTGACCGGATTCCAGATGGAGACTCCTGAGATGAAGGATCATGCCTTGTGCTTCTGGGAGATAAACGGGGAAGTGAATTTTTGCTTGAGTCAGAAAAGTTTGGAGAAAGGTATCTAGAACTTCTGCCTGTCATTGGAAGGGGGATAGTTACAGGGGCAGTTTCTGAAGTCATACGAGTTTGCACAGGACTACCATTAGGGAAGTATGTTGGGGTGGAAGGAGACATGGATGGTGAGAATGGAGGTGAAAGCTGATACTCATCATAACCAGTGGCCTTTTGATGAGTTGGTGGTCTATAGCTTTGTACTCTATGACCATAAGTATCAGTTGGAGTAGATGGAGCATCATATGGCATGCGAGATATGCGGTATGCAGGAGGAGATCCCCCAAGGGGTTGGTTCAACAAATGAGGAGCAGCTCTATGGAACCCACTTGTCCAGCTTTGCGGGCGTTGAAGAGGAGTAGACATAGGCGCCCGTATTCCCCTCAACGGAAAGGAGGAAGTAGCTCGAACACCCTTTTCTGAAGAAGGAAAAGATCTCAGAGGGTCAGTGGTAGGGCTACCAACATAGTCAGTTATAATCTTTGCGGGAAATGTTGCCAAAGGCTCAAGGTTAAAATCAGACAGTGATGGATGATAGGTTACAGATACAGAAAGGAGGCCAGGAAGGGCCTCTACAGGGACAAAACTGTATTCTTTCATCATTTCCACCTCTGACCTCGAGAATGGTTCACAAAATGAAGAAACCTTGTAAATGATATCAAAATTAAATGTCTGAGCAGATGAACTAAGCTGCCGGAAGGTCCGATAAGCTGGGAGAAGCCTCATTTGGGAATAAAGAGAACGTAGAAGTACAATTGACTTCTTATATGTCTTCTTGTAAGATGCAGAAGTTTCCCCAGGCTGGGGAGCCATAACTGGCAGGGTCTTATACTGAATGATCCACCTTTCTATAACTGTTTCAATGGGTTTCCCCTCAGCAGAAGAGGTGTACAGATTGTCCACGGAGGAAGATGCATTAGTCCCTCGGCGAACCAGTATTATATCAACCATCATGGGATCCATCAGATTTCTTTGCCAGAAATTCAAGTTATCTAAGGCTGCTGGACGATCTCCGAGAACTAGATTGAACCATTTGTCACTCTTTCTCACACGAGAACTGGTTTGAAAGTCACCACTACGATCATGAGGATGAAAAGAAGGAATTCTAGAGTTCAAAATAATATGCAAGCTCTTTAATAGGAACTGGGAAACAATTTGTTCCAGTTTTCCAGATTCAGGATGAGAATTAATATGAAAATCCATAGTTGTGACGTCGTCTGAAACTACAAATTGTAATCCACCAAAGGATGATTAATCCAACCCACAGAACAAAAACCGTTTCCTTGCGCTAGTCACAACCCAAGTAATGGAAGGAAACATAGATTTTGTAGCTAGCAATTGCAGCCTTGAAAAAGTAAACGATTCCCAGATCAATAACACAAGCGCAGATAAGATATTGTGGATTCAAGAATCAAACAGCTATGAACCTCTATCATTAGGTGAGAGATCAACAAATAATCCATAAAAAAAGAATCTATTAAACAGATAGAAGATCCAAGAAACCTTACAAAAACGATGATGATCTACTCAAGCTTCAGATGCTTGCAGTTGCAAGCAAAGCCAAGGAGAGACGTGAAATACTCAAACACCAATAAATATATAAGCACAGTTCCTAGTTCCAATGGGTAGTCAAGGAAGGCAGCAGTAGTGGAATGGGCTATGGAGGGGTTTCCTTCCAGGTTTAGCATGGAGCGATAACAGCAAACAATTCCTTCTCCAATCGCCCATAGATCTAATGCCCACAACCCCACCCATCCCTCTCCTATAATTCGATCATTACTTCTTAAAATATAACACTTCGAACTCAATATTCATCCGATATATGAAATTTAATTTTAAAAAACTGCAAATGGCTAATTTCAAACCTCACCAAAGCCTCTATATGGTACTCCCAATCAAATTGATTGGCGATATTTTACAGCCTTTTTTTGTTGTCCATTGGCGATTGGCTACTCGGTTCCAGCTTAAAACATTGTTCCTATATATATATATATATATAACAAAAGAAATATCAAATTAACAGGTTGAGGTTTTCTTATTTGTACACTTTGCACTATGAAATATACTTTTCATCAAAAGGGTACAAGAATTTCTTTCAAAATTGAAAAAACTACTAGACTATTATTACAGAGACAAAAAATAAAATTTGAGAGATAGATGTACCTTATAAATGAAGTGTTTACTTCTAGGTGTGCCTTATAAATGAAGTCTTCTTCACTTTATAGTCATAACTCTGTTCTTAATAAACAATAGAGATAAATAGTTTTTACTTTTCTTGATCAACGGTTTAATTTACATCTACTTTAAGCCAATGGTTTATATTAATTTTCACCTTTTATAATCAGTTGTTCAGATTAATTTTCATATGCCTCAATCTAATAGTTTATATTAATGTTCACCTATCATGATCAATATCATTAATCACAAGCTTATCTGCACATTTTTCTTATCATAATACAATCCACAAATTAAAATATCATAATTGCAAATATTAACCATATATATTAAATTTATAGTCCAACAAATCTTGAGTTCAATAGAAATTTGATTTGAAATGACTGCACCCTCTTAATTATGCATGTCTTCAATACGTCAAAAAGTTATATTTAATTTTTTTTTTTATCTTTGATTCAATTCTAATTTAAAATTTATTTTATTTATAAATAAATTTTCTATATAATTTATTTATAAATAAATTTTTATGTTTGACATAGTACAAAATAAAAATAAAATTCACTTAATATAGTTATAACCAAATTATAGGATTTAATAAAATCAAATTTCAAATAAAATTTTATTTGTACTAAATATATAAAATGTGTATTTGTAAATTGAATTCCATAAATATTATAGAATTCATTTATATCAAACACAATAAAAGTCTCATTTAGTTCATACTTTAGAAGTGAAATCGAAGAAATTCAAAATCAATGTTTGATTTATTAGAAATTAATATTGATTTTTATAATATCAAAACTAATAACTAAATTAATATGTGATTTTATTTTTAATTAACAATTTTTAATAAAATTATAACTCTTTTTGTTATTATATTATTATCTAAAATTAATATTTTATTATTTATTTTATATATTTAATATTAATATTATATATGATACATGTCAAAAACATTCATTAGATTGATGTGAATCTCATTAACTAGGTGAAGGAGAATTAAGTGATTTCTCATTTTGAGAATCAAATTTTAATTTTTACCCTCTCAAATTTTCAGTCTATTTTTTCTACACGCATATTAAAAAAATATAAATAATATATTTAAAATAGTTAATTTTATATATTTTTTAAATATACTTCACATTCACTTTAAAATAAATAGTTATAATATTATTGAAATCATTAATTATTTAATGTAAAATTAAAAATAATTAATATTGGAATACATGTGAGAATGTTGATATTTGGTTTGTAAAATTAAAAATATTTTCTTGTTTATTAGTCGTTGTAATATGAATAGTGTTCTAATTTTAGTTTAATAATAATTAATTTTTTTATGTATACTTCAAAATTAATTTTATTTAATTTTCCAATACATATTAATATTTATAAATTTTTAATAATAATGCATTAAATAGAGTACTAATTAATTATAGTCTAAAAAAATCAACTATATTTGAGGGCGAAGAAAAAAGGAAACCTGACTAAATTTTGGAATGGAGAGTGTACACAAAATAACTCATTTTGAATTTTGCGAATCAAATATGAGTGTGGGGGTTCTACAGTTTAATTGGTATTTTCTGAAACCAAAACCTATCAGTTCTGTTTAAGAAATCACTTCAACCACAGAGTAAAGTGGCGACTTGCCAAGCACTTTTTGTTTTGGAAGCTATTTTGGAGACAGACACTTTCAAGCTTACCTCTAATTGAGAGTAATCAGTTGCTGATTAAATTGAAGATAACAGATGGATTCAATTGCAAATTGCCCCTTCTGTGATCTATTGTTTCCGCTATCAGAACTCCAAAGGTCTGTTTTAATTTTATTTACCAAACTTTTTGGATTAATGCTATAATTTAAAGATTCTGATGGTGGCGGCGGCGGATGATGCAGGCATGCCAACAGCCACTTTGAGGAGGCGAATGATGAGCAATTAGACCGAGATATGGCATTGGCCCAAGAACTTGCCCTTGAAGAAAATATGGATGAGGAGTTATCTTTGGATGAGAAGTTATCTTGCTTGATTGCTGTGCAAGTTAGAAGCCCCTTTTACCATGTCGAAGTGGAATGTGGTGGTGGTTTGATGGCCTTGTTGCGCAAGCGTTTGGAATTGGATAATAACAACAATAATAATACAACTGCTACTGTGTTCTTGTGTGGCTATGTTGATCATTACCAGACCATGCCATCTGAGGACGTCGGGTGGGGCTGTGGATGGCGAAACATTCAAATGCTGACTTCTCACTTAATTACCCATAGAGAAGATGCCAGACAAATTTTGTTTGGTGGGTGTGGTTTCGTTCCTGATATTCCTTATCTCCAGAGATGGCTTGAGATTGCTTGGGAAAAGGGTTTTGATAATCTTGGGGCTCATCACTTTAACCATTCTGTTTATGGATCTACAAATTGGATTGGAGCTACTGAATGTGCTGCACTTTTTCGTTCTTTTGGCCTTCGGGCAAGGGTTGTTGATTTTGGTCCCAAGGAGTTGGAATCCCTTTTTCTTTCTGTTCCCGGTGCCTCTGTTGTGAAGCCAAATGCTAGAGTCGAGAGAAAAGCTTTTCAGATTTATGGGCCTATGGATAGATATCTCATTAGTAGAAAGAGTGATGTTTCTCTGCCAGATTCTACTGCAAGTAACAATATTGGAAATCACTTGGCTTCTGGAAGCAATCAAAGTGTGGTGAATAAATTTTCAAGGAACAATGAGGGTCATCAGGTTCTCCTTGATTGGGTGTGGAATTATTTTTCAGAGGGTAGCTGGACCACATCTATCATCCATCGTCGTGTTATTGTCACTGGAAAAGGGTAAGTAACTATCTTCATAGCTTTAGCTACTCTTGAGCGTAGATTATTAGTTTAGGAAAGCCAAGCTGCATTTTCTTTTTAAATCTTCTCATAATAGTTTTATTGCTTCACATAGTCTGATTTCTGAATATGATTTAACTTGTTAAGACTTACGATTATTAATGAGCAGGCCCTTGTACTTCCAACATCATGGGCACTCAAGAACCATTGTTGGGATTGAAGTCAGACATCAACAGAATGGCAAGCTGCAATACAATCTGTTGATTTTGGACCCTGGTCATGTAAGTATCTCCACTTTTTTATTGGTTATTGAATATTATTCAAAAAATCAGCAACATGTTCTTGGCTTTCAAATTCTGTTATGTTCTTATTCTATTATAGTACCCGAAAGTAGGAAATCCTAACCCAGACCATCTGATATGGTGTGTGTGTGTGTGTTTGTGCGCGTATCTATCATCTATGAATATAGACTGCATTTCAGGTGTCTGAATAAATATTTCTGAAAATAGAAAGATGTGTATCATATCAGATTAGAAGGATGATTCTGGATTTATGATTCCATCCAGCATTATGATGTTCAGAAGCAACCATATAGACTTATACAAGTCTGAAATATGTCACTTGAGATCAAAAGATTTTGAATGTACTCCATTAACATTTGCCATTTTGAGCTTGAAAAAAAAAAGATTTGGACTTATTTCGAGTCTAAGCAAATTTGTTCTGATCTCATTCTAAATGGATTTAGATCAAGTGTGAACACGCAAAACCAGCTGACTATGTTCATTTTACCCCACTACTTTACCCTAGACCAACAAGATGCCTTTTGGTCAAAGGAAAAGAGATTTTGATAGTCATCAAGCCTTTACTTGTAGCTGGGCTTGTTCTACTTATGCTTTTATTTTAATTATATCAACCATATATTAGTTTTTTTTTTTCTTTGGAATGATATTTTGTTATTCTCTAATGGGGCTTGCTATGCTTTTATATCTTTGACTCTTTGTGGTCTTACCTGTCCATATCTTAAGCGAATCATAGTTTCTTTAAGATTGTGTAGTAATTTGTAAACATCCATGTAAATAAATACTAGAATCAACTATTAATAGAATTTTAAGTTTTTTTGACTGGATTATAAGATGAATGTGACCACCAGATGAGTATTTTTAAATTGGCGAGTTTGATGAGTGGCATTGTAGTCTTCATTTGACATTAGAGTTTTATTAGCAATGTCCTGAGGCCCTAATTTGGAAACCCAATACCTAGTTTGAGTAGTGGAGGATTTGAAACCCATAAACTGTGCTTTCTGCCATAACTTCCATTGGACCTTCTAGCATGTTAGTTATATTCTGATCAAGTCTCAATTTGGTCTTTTTGCCAATTCAAACAGGGTTTAGGTAATTTTAAACCCTCTGGATTTCCATCACAAATCTAAAGCAGATTTCACTATCTTTTTTACCCTCTTCTTTAAATTGGTTTTACAGTGCTTACACTGTTGTTCGGCATATTATTTATCAAAAGAAGAGTTGCATTCAGAAATTTTGCGGTCTTTCTGCTGCAAGAGATCATTTTTTGCAATAGTTCTGAAAGTGTCTCCTAAGCAATGTTAACTGACTATTTACTGGAGAGTGAATCCTGTGTGAAGTTAGTATGGAGCTTTTTTGAAGATTGCCTTCAGCACAACCTGAGGAAAAAACGTCCTTGGCCAAGCCATTAAGGATTGTGGTCAAAAGATGCACCCGTAAGGCTACTGTAAAATGGAGATGGGCAGATTACCTCTGGAGAAGAATTCATTCCCTTGCACACCTCAACAAATGAAGATTTGTCCACCATTACTGAGAAATAACTTACATGTTTTAATAGTGAAAGCTCTTTCAGGGTTCACCGATCTTGAAATGAATTTTGAATCACATCTCTGATTTAAAATCGTTGAGTGTCTTGCAAATCTGTCGACCATCTTGATTCTTTTTATCATTGTTCTTCTATTTATCATGATTTTTTTGTTGAAACAGGATGGTTGAGACATTTGCCAAAACTTTTATGAGAAAGTCTCTTACAAATTTTGATTTTCACTCAAGCTTCTTGTTAGCTAAACTACATTGAGAGAAAGCCCACCCCATATTTTCATATTTGTTGCATCAACCATTTACTTAAATAGCCTGGGCTGTCCATCTTTCCTTTCCTTTTTGAGAATAAATTTGCATAAGCCCATCTTAATTGTCTCTACTTTTGCTTTTTTTTTTTTTTTGAGTAGCACCATTTCCCATATTATCCCCATAAAATGTGTCCATTGGAAAAATGGGAGTTCTAGCATTTCAGTTTGTCACGTTTTTATATTTTAATTGATATCACTTCCAGAAGGTGGAAGGACATAACAGCTAAAACTTAGTTTTGCAATGATTTTACTGGAATATAAAAAAAAAAAAAAAATTACTTGGAGAATTGTTGAGCCTAGGTGAAATATTTCAAAATGCTTTAGATATAATATTATTGTGATTGTCAAATATATTTATCGGATTGTTTCTGTATCATAAATACAGAGAACAGAAGCTCTAGAAAAATCACTCAAAGAAAATGTTGGATGGAAGAAGCTAATATATAGAGGAGTTCATACACTGAGGAAGCCTCAATACCAGGTTACACTTGGCCAGTCAACTTATTTGCTTTGACCTCACTATTGTTTGATGAGAAGGTTTGACTTTATATTCCATTTTTCAGTTATGTTATATTGATCCTGGAGTAGCAAGTAGGGAGGAGATACAGCAGCTCAAGACAATGGATAGTGCATACATTCAATTCTAGAAGGATTTGACGTTTTGTGATTTCTTCTGTCCTTTGCATTGTACATTTAAACCTCATGGCTTTGTTGATGAAGAAGAATACATGCCCATTTACTAAACAATTTAAAGATAACATGGTAGTGTGTCCTGTAACATATCTTTTTTGTTATACATCTTAAAGAATGATCTTACTAACTTTCTGTCAGGTTCTGAAGCTAGTATAATCGAGAACATAAGCCCTCAGACATTGTTATTAGAGTTGAATGCGAGCCCATCTCCACAATCTGACCTTTATCCATAACAACTATTGCATCTGAGTTTTTGACTGTGGAAAGCCTGTGGACAGCTATAATCTGTGTGGTTCTGTACAAGGAGTTCTCATTGCTGTTCAGATTGATTGATTCCAACGCACTCACTACAGATCTTTCATACTCAGCATCTAAAGCACTTGTTGCTTCATCCAGTAGCAAAATTGCTGGCTGCTTTAGTAGAATCCTAGCAATGACTATCCGTTGCTTTTGTCCCCCTTAAAGTTGGTAGCCCTTCTCCCCAACAATGGTATTATATCCAGCGGGCACGTTGCTAATGAACTCATGAATGTTAGATTCCTTCAACACCGTAACGATTTCCGCTTCAGAAGCCCTCTCATTACCATAAATGATGTTGTTTCTAATTGAAGAACTAAAAAGAAGTGGTTCTTGTTGCACCAACCCTATTTGTGTCCTTAACATTCTCAGATTGTATTCTCTAATGTTCATCCCGTCAATCAGCACTCTTCCTTCTCCAGGATCATAGAATCTTAGCGGAAGGGCCAAACTGAGCACTTTCCAGCTCCACTCGGCCCAACAAGGGCCACATTTAATCCGGCTTCAATCTGTAAACTGATTTTGTTGAGAACAGTCACTTCTGGTCTTGATGGGTAGTGAAATTTGACATTCTGAAATTCTACATTCCCCATTATCCTTTTAAGATCTGAGATTTTAGGTCCATCTGGTTCAATTTTAGTTACCCTATCAAGAGTTTCAAATGCTGGAGTTAATACACTGATTGCAGATCCCAACGGTAGGGATCAATCTCCATAATTCTGCAATTGAAGGTACTGTGCGAGAGAAAATCTGGTAAGATCTTATGCCATTTTCGAAGCTTGCTTGACGTCTTTCAACTAAATGTGTTGTGTACCACAGAGCAACAGCATGTGCAACATTCCATAAACAAAGGGAGACACCTTGAATGAGCCCATATTTAATACACTGTTTCCTGCTCTTCTTCTTTGGCTTTTCCAAGCATGTCTGGCTCTCTTGAGAGTATGCTCTTCGTAGCAAAACAATGCGATGGTTCTTATGTTGGCTGCAGACTCAGAAGCAAGTGCAACAAGTTCATAATGTGCAGCAGCAGAGTCTCCTGAAAAACCTGTGGCAGACTTGAATCAATCCACCAATGAAATGGCAAGGCATCACCACCCAAGCTACTAGACCCATTCTCCAGTTAACAACCATGCTAACAACAGTTGCAATCAGTATGGAGGAGATGCACCAAACAATGACAGACATGCGGTCAGAAATTATCGTTTTAACCATGGTTGAGTCATGTATGATTCGTGAAGTGAGTGGACCAACACTATTCTCAGGTTTCTCAAACCATGCTAATTCATTGCGTAATATACCTGCAATAACAAGTGTGGATATACAGTCTTATAATTTGATCATTCAATTGGATGACAATTTCATGCACTCATTGGCATAAAACCGAACAAGAAATCTTAGGTGATGATCCATATGGTAGATAGAATGGTAGGAGTGAGTGGTCGTTACCTAAATATAATGCTTGTCTGAGTTTTGTCATGGCCTGCTCTCCAACTACCCCGAAGAAGTAATGCTGCATGGTATGAGTGAACAATGACAGCAGTCCTATTAGAGCAAATATGATTGAATACGACCCAACTTGCCGCTTTGCATCTTTCTTGTAGTATGCTACTCCTACTGTTATGATGAAGAATCCAAAAACTGGCTTTGAAATGCCAGAGAAAGCAGCTGCAAAAGAGAGAGCCTATAGCAGTTTTTAGAAGTTCTTTTTGTTGCAAGCCAAACCAGATTCTGAAGAATATAGCGGACTTTGTTGTTCTGTCTTTCTGTTCCTCTTGCTTTGGAGACTGACTCAGATGCATGTTGCAATCACTCACTTTATCACGATGTTCAATTTTTTGAAGTGGAAGTTTATGGTTGATATGCTCTTGAGAAGTTGCATTTCTGTCGCTCAATTCATTTAATTGAGTTTTAAAAAAAAATACTGTTCACTGGATACTATGCTTAAGGAATAGGGGGCTTGCGTGTGAATGAACCTCAAATTGCTAACTGTACTGATGTTCTGCATGCTGAATAAGTTTATATATAATTTGCTGGTAGCTAGCAAGCTGCTGTGTGTTCCCGTCTCTGTAACTTGTCCGTTCTCCACTACTACTATCATATCTGCATTAATAATAGTTGACAATCTGTGTGCAATCAAGATGACTGTCCTCCCTTTCATAGCCCTCTCAAGTGCATCCCGTGCCAGCTTCTCTAATTCTGAATCAAGTGCACTTGTGGCCTCGTCAAGCAAAAGAATTGGAGGATTTTTAAGAATGGCTCTTGCTATTGCAATTCTCTGCTTTTGTCCAACTGATAATTGGACTCCCCTTTCACCTACGTGGATTTCATTTAGCCAAGAACGACAATATAAATGTAAGTGAATGAAATTTGAGTTGCAAAGAGAAAAATTACAGAAAGCTCTTTCAATTTCTTTTTTCTCTTTTCTTGAATTATTAATTTACAACTAAGAATGGTGAGTGGTACAAGTAAATAGATAGCAAGTCAATCACCTCTGTTAAGTAGTGATCTGGAAGTTGTGAAATGAACGAGTGCATTTTCCGTCACTGCTGAATCTTGCATCTGTTGATCATCAGAGTCCATATTTCCTACTTTCAAGTTATCCTTGATAGTGCCAGCAAAAACAGATGGTTCTTAGGAAACAGCTTCAATGTTCCTTCGAAGAAATTTCAAATCCAGATCCTTGATGCTGTGGTTGTCAATGAGAATCTCCCCTGGAGGTTTGTGCAATTTATTAGCCTCCCATATGAGATTCAATGGAGGTAATCTGTTGCTTCTGGACTCTTTTATCTGCAAGAGCGATGCATCTGTATTTGAACAAAATGCTTCAAGGGTGTATGTATGCCTTTCAGAGGATCGTAGAATCTGGCAACTAGGGAGATAACCGTACTTTTTCCACGCCCACTACTACCAACTAATGCCACCATTTTACCAGCAGGAATTGGCAATGAAGAGCCTTTCAGGATTAAATTCTTCTGTCAGGATGGGTATGCAAAGTGAATATGACGTATATCAATATTGCCTGGAACCTCCTTGAGTGTCTTCCTTGTTGAACGGTTGTGTATGAGTGATTTTCTGTGGATCACCTGGAAAACTTCAGTTCCTGCAGCTTTTGCCCGATTGAAAATTTGCATGTCTGGAGCAGCATAAGTGAGTGATCTACATTGATATTTTTAGGAAACCCAGCTAATACAATTAATATGTACATCTGTTCTCTATGAATTGTGTATTGTCTATAATTAAGGAGTGTCACACTTACATAGCTCCAAAGAGAATGCTCATGACTGCAGCTATGACCTCGCCTCCACTTGACTTGTTGGCGGTGACTACTATGGCTCCAACCCATATGATGAGTGCCCAAGAAGAGAATGTCACTGTTTGAAACATTCCTGTTCCACCTTCCTTTATCAGTGCTTCACCTTTGCTAAGAGAAAGCTGCTTAGCCATGCACCCTGAAAAAGACTTGATGGCACGGTTCTCTCCAACAAATGAAAACAGTGTCTTGATTTGAGATATAGTATGTGATATGAGAAGCAGAAACATTATGTACATAGTAAGGAGGAAATTATTATTATGCATGCCGGACTATGTTACTTAATTACTACTTGTTCGACCATGGCTGTTGCTTCTAAAAGGTAAAACATTTTGCCGCCGATATAGCGTTCATTTTCTTTGAGTACGTGGCCCCAATCACCAGAATCATTGGAAATACTAACAGAGTAAGCAGTGCCACTTCCCAAGAGCATATGGCTGCAATCAAAATTCCTGAGAAAAAGGATGCAAAGCTCGACAGAAAATGGCCCAACTGCAGTAAGGAATTTGGTTAGCACGTCAGAATTATTAGTTCTTGAGAAGAATGCCAAAGAGAGATTAAACCAAATATATGGGTATTATTAAGGTTTCTGTGACGGTTTCATAGGATCTTTTAACATAATGGACAACGTGTGTTAAATAGGCAGTGAAATAGGATATGGTGGAAGATATGTTGAACAAAACACAAGAACTCTTACGGCATAAATTTTAAAAAAAAAAATGATAACTTTCACTATAACTTTATACTGTAAAGCATCAGAAAATGTAATTAAAATCTTCCAAATATCCGATCATGCAGTCTTTGTTACATAAGGTATGAAGACGATAGGACAATAAAAGGGTCACCTTTTCCTCTAATGCGTCTTATATGATACTCATGTGATCGGAGACTCCGGTGATAATTTTTTCCAGTAGTTGAATCAGTGTCAAAAGCCCCCAATCTCCTGGTTAAGGACTGCTTCTAGGTCCGCTAACCTTAATCGTGCTAATTGCCTTTCGCTTGCATACATCCGGCGTCCAACCTCTGCAATTTCCAAATGCCAACACATCATATTTAAATTTAGTTCACCATTTGCTTTCTATGCATTAGTCTTTTTCATATAACATGTGTGATGTACGTGATTTTATTTTTTCTGATTTGGTAAAATTCATGTAATTTTTAAACTATGAATAAAATTAAAATTATACTAATTTAAATTATGGATAAGTTAAATAATTGATATGTTCTGTAGTAAAATTAAATTCGGACATATTGAAACGACAAAGAAAATCTAGTGAGTTCCATGCCATATATCATTGCAGTTTAACATAATTATTATAAAAAATATATATTTTTTAACAATAATGTATGAATGGAAAAAATAATATGAAGTAAACAATAAAAAAAAGAAATGAACAAGTTAGGTAAATAAAATAGAGTAAAAATAACAAAATTATTTCTATTACAAGTTAGGTAAAAATAATAATAAACATTTGATTTTCTCAAAAAAATATATATACACACACACCAACATGGCATAAAGAGTGACTATATTGTAGATTGCGCATATCGGGGCATATATTAACGTTCTTAACTAAAATATATAGAATAGCCGTGCCGTTGTGTAGTAAGTACGTGTGTATAATATTGAGGGATGGATATAAATACCTTGTCGAGGGCATTAACCATAGCATGAGTGTCGTTAATGTTATTCCCAAAAGCGTCAAGTGCGTTCCCTAGCAATAGATATCCAATGGGTTGAGCCAACCCATGCACCATCGAACCCAGTGTCCCCAATCCCAGAAGTGCCCAGTCCAATGCATCTGCATAGCTCAACAACTTATAAAATGGCAAAACTTCATTGATTGTCTTCTTCTTCTTCTCTTCTTCTTTTTCTTCCTCCTCTTCCCCATTACTACTTTTCTTCTCTTCTAGTTCTACTTTCACTGTCAACTCTTGAGGTTGAGGGGATGCAATTTCAACCATTTTGCTACAGTACCTATTTGTAGTTGAAGAAGATGCAGTTGCAGAAGTATAGGTATCTAGTGATCTCTTCCGAAAGGCGCCATATATAATCCCAGTATACGATGAGGATTAAAGAATATTTTGGGGTATATGCCCGTGCATGGGATTCATGAAATTACTAAATATTAAAAAATTAGTGGTATCTTGCTGATGGTGGCCTCTAACTGGGTCCTTGTTCATGTTGCAAAGGAGATGCAGGTCCTTCTTCTTCGCATAAAACAATACGCAACACGCCATAACTTATGCTCGTGTCTATCGACTACTCCCAATTATATTTTCTTTCCCTAATGTGTGTGTGTGTGTGAAATGTCTCACTTTGATTGAGAGATTCTTACATTTTTTTTGTAGGGTGATATTAGATTTAACGAAAAAATTTAAGAATCTGTCAATGAAAGTGTCATATATATATATATATGAGGCTCAATATGGAATAATCATAGACAAAATATACAAACTCGAAGGTTTTAGAATGCATTTTTCTTATATTTAAATGGAATAGTTATTATTAGTTAGTTTGTTTAAAAAAGTGTATGTGATCTCATTAATGTCTATAATGCTCTTAATATCTATCATAAAAGTCTTTGAAAAAGTTTAAAGAGATTAATGTGTATAAATTAGAGTTTATGGGTTTCATAGCATAAACATATAAGATTCAAGGAGCTAATGATTAAGATATTTTAAGTTTGGCTATAGTTATGTTAAAATGTTGGAAAGATAGTTTTTTATTTTTTATTTTTATCAAAGAGAAAGATAGTTTGATATTTGGTACTATTTCAGAAAGAAATCAATGGTTTTGCAAGCTAGTTTTCTTCAATTTGCGGCGTAGGAGGCATCATATATTATGAGTTCGGCTATGTTTGGAATTTTTGGATAAGATATATTGAATAGGTTAAACATTAAACTGCCAAAAACAACACAGCAGCATATGCCTGTTTAGATCCACAAATGCCCTAATTTAATAAAAATATTTGTTAATTTCATAAATAAATAATTTTATTCTATATGATGTAGTTTTTGAATATCCTGTTATTTTAGGAATTTCTTTGTTCTCTTAATGAAAAGTTTGTCTTATATAATAATTCTATCTAGCTAGTTTATTTTATTTTCATATAAGCAAAATATTGATCAATAAGCCTGCTGTCATTTACTTTTTTTTTTTATGTGTTTTTTAAACCCTTATTCAGATTTTTTAAACATTACTTTTTTTAATGTTTATATTTTTTACTTTTTAAGGTTGTATTAGCTTTCAGAGATATAATTATAGGCTTAAAATTTTTATTAAATTTATGATTTAATTCTTGTTTTAATGATAATAAATAATTAATGTGCTCAATGTGAGTGCTAGCAATTTCAAGTTTAGAGATCTTCAAAAAAAGAGGAAGAGTAGTTGAAGCATCTTAAGTTCATGAAAAAAAAAAAAAAAAAACCTATGGGTATCCTCACTTGTGCTTCTAACTCCACCAAAAAAGAAACCTTCAAATTTGAACCTTGAAAAAGGATAGAAAAAAAAATAAAAAAACTGAGGTAAGGTGTTCAAATCATTCCATAAGGGTAAAGGTTAGCCGCGACTATGAAGGAGCAGACCACACTAAAGTTTTTGCTGGCAGTTCTTTTGAAAACATTTAAAGGTATAAACGGCTAGTTTTCTTGCAAATTAGAGTAAGTAATTAGGTTCAGATCTTATAAGGGAAAGGCTTTTAATGTGCTGAGAGTGAGGGTAATCTCCATGAAATTTTTTTATAAATTTTGTATGAGATTGTGAAATGAGTTCACTTAACTATTTAACAAGCGTATTATAAAGTCAAATTGTTATAAGAATCTTATCGAGTTTAATATTTAAAACTCGAGTTGAGTGTCGAAAACTGTAAATCTGGTTGAATTATATATAATATATTTTTTATTTTTATAATTAATTTCTTAACTTTTTATTTATTTGTATACATTATAGTAACATATTAAATAAAATATGATTCTATGTTAATAAATATAAATATAGATGAGAAGAATATATACATTTAAAAAAATTATCCAAAAATGAATAAAAATTTTTAAAAAATGACTTCAGAAAAACTTGTTGGAGTATGCAAACCGTGATGGATCTCTCTTCTTCTTCTTCTTCTTTTTTCTTTTGTTTTAACCTTAGTTATGTTGAGTTTGGATTTCACAAAACTTGTTCCAAATCCAACTTGGGATCTTTATGTGACAATTTCCCTAGGATTACAATTGTTAAACTAGCATTCGTAAGCTAGTTGGTAAGTCTAGAGAGCAATTGCTAGGCTTGTGATGGTTTATTTAACATTTGTAAGCTAAATAAAAAATATAGAACTTTCAAGCAGGATTTGTTGGAGGAGTAACCATAGTGGGTAACATCATACCTTTATAAAAAAAATTTATTTCTTATGCGTTATTTCTATCTTTTTTCTTGTTATTTTAAATCTCGCACATAATTGTGATAAATTTGGGAAACTTAATTGATCCCCCTTCCTAGACTATTTAGAGACAATAACTGATTTACAGCAAATCTCTTTTATTAAAAAAATTTATTGTCAAGCAAGCTTCAACAACAAATTTTAATCTATTCATAATCTTTTTTTTTTTTTTATGATGTTGATTATCTTTATTAAAAGAATATGATGAAAATCTTTCTTGATAATAGACATGATAGAATCAAGGACAGAAGCATTTGAGAGCTGGGGTGGGCTATAGTCCGTGATTGTTTAAGAAAAAATTTAAAGATTAATTAAGAGAATGTTTATTCTCTAGTCTGATATTTAAAAAAAAAAAACAAAAAATCCACGTTTGGGAGTTTAAATAGGAGACAGTTCTAATTATTCAGGAGTTTCTCTAAAACAAAAAATTTACATAAACTAAATTAACTTCTTTTTGGTCTCTCTCTTTAATATACACAAACACATTGCCACTAAATCTTTTTTTTTTCTTTGTTTTTTGTTGGCTTCCCTCCACTCTAATTCAATTTGTTAGTGTCATCACTACTCTTTTTTCATTGATTTCTTTAGATTTTCTTTTTTCTTTTTTTTTTTCGCATTTTTATTCTCTTTTAATTTTAGTTATAACTGTACTATTAATTTTTCTTTTTCAATTTATGTGAATTAAGATTCTTTTGCTCCAATGGTATAGTGTCCTGTTGAACTTAAATTTTACAATCAAGCTGTTAATTAAAAAAAAAATCTTATTATTCTTTGCCATAGTTATTATGATTTGTGGTAGGTAAATGCAAAATTATGAAATTGTAATTAGTCTTTTTTGAATTGTCATTATGAGAGTATAATTAGTTTATTTATTTGTAAAAAAATTTTAAAATTGTAAAAGAAATTTTACTTATATGCATAATTAGTCTTTTTTAAATTATTATTATGAGTTATAGTCTAGCTCAAGGTAATTAAAATATCTAATTATATGCCATTGCATAGAACTGTGGGATATCATGGAAAATGCCTATTATAAGCAAGTTGAAGCAGCAGTTATAAAGACTAAAAAGGAATAAAATAGAATAAGGCCAATGCTAGGAATATAAAAGTCATGACTATTGTATTTTGTGTCTTATATGAAGTAGAATATGGAAAGGTAAGAACATGTACTTTGATCAAGCAAATTTGTGACACATTGCATACTTAATACAAAGGAAAAACCCAAATCAAAAGGAAGATGATACAAATGCTTATATTCAAATATGACATTTGTGTACATGCTAAATAAGAGAATCATCAATATGTATAAATAATTCATTGAGATTGTGGACTTTTGGCAAGATCTATAGCAATAAGGATGTGGTAACTAACATTTTGAGTACTCTTCCTAAAGAGAGATGAGAAACTAAAAGAATGGTCATTATTGAGGGAGCATCCAAGCTTAATGCTCCAATGCATCCATGGAGAAGTTATTGACTCATGAGATTACTCTTGAAGAGTTAAAGGGATGAAGCTCTTAAGAAGAAAGGCATTGCTCTTAAAGCAAAGAAGAAAAATCTACAAGTGATAATGAGAGTTCTCATGATGAGAATGATGAAATGGTTATGATGAAAAGAGAAATTCAACCGTTTCTCATCAAAAGAAAAAAAGGAAAATCTTAATAATAGCTATAAGAAAGATGATTCTTTAAAGATAAATAAATTATTTATTATGGGTTCAATAAGCCCAACCAACAAGAGCAAGAAAAATATCATTTAAGAAATTAGGTGTGAGCATTTGGTCAATTCAATTTATTTGATTCGATTCTTATTAAAATTGAATTAGTCAAATTTTATATTTTTTAAACTAAATTGTGCTAATTTTTTTAAAAAAATCAAACTAAATTCATAAAATTTTGATTTAATCAAAATCACATATATTTTAGCTTGGTTTCATTCAAATTTCTACAATTTAGTTTATTTTTTTAGTAAATTCAGTTTATTAGATTTTTATATAGCAAATTGAATTAAACATCCAAAATTAAATTCTTTTTAAATTAAAACTAAATCAAACCAATCAATATTATTAATTCAGTCGATTTATTTGATTTTGATTATTTTATACTTACCCCTATAGGAACTTCCACAAGAAGAAGGCTCTCAAAATTGGATAGAATGACTCAAGTGCTTTAGAAACTAGAAGCTCGGACGAAGATAAAATGACTAACCTATAAATCCCCTTGGTTCTATATCTCATGATGATTTAGCTAGTATGAATTCTCTTAATGAATGATGATTTAATAAAAATGACCAAAAGAAAGAATGGTTTTTAGAACACCTCTCTTAAACTTCAACAATAACTTGATGAATTAATAATCTTTTTAAAAATATTGAAGATTTGATAAAAGAGCTTACCAAAAGTGTTAAAAAAAAAGTTCTTTAAAGTTTTCGAGAAGAAAATAAAATTTGAATATTACTATAGATACTAAAAAAGATTACCATTAAATATAGTCTAAATTATAATCATACATCATCTTCCACATTCAATCTCTATCAAAAATAGTTTTTTTATGAAAGCTACACACACCAAAATACCTAATCCCCAAAATATCAGAACACAAGTGAGTTGATATCAAATTAGTATGCGTAAGGATCTAAATTCATACAAAAATAATTGACACACACTAATACTTTGCTATCATTATTAAAGCAAAAGCCACAAGATTGACGAATTTCAATATAATACAAAATGTTATACATCATCTATTTTTTTTAACAGAAAGTATTTTATAATTAATTATCAAATTTTAATATGTTGTATTATGATAGGTGATTAAATCTACGAAGTTATTAAAGTTACTTTAGTAATTCTTTAATTATTATAATCAAGTAACAAAATATTTAATTAATTTATATTTGTCAAATCTTTTTAAAATATAAACGATTAATTTAAAATTGATCAAGTAAAAATATTATAAAAATACCAAACAAAATTTAGAAATTATTGATTATTTTGTATATATTTAGATGTCACAAAAAGAATATTAGGAACTGAATATGAGTAGAGAAAATCAAATCATATACAAATAATTGAAATTAATCAATTGAAAAATAATGAACAAGGGAAAATCGATTGAGTTTAAGCTTAAATGTAATAATGGAAATGTTAATTGCAAATTTTAAATCACAAGAATAATCTTTTATTATTTTTTAAAATTGTCTGTCGTAATTAGAAATAGTAATTTTTTACCTGTATCTACGTCGGCGTCGACGTCTGCTTCTACGTCTACCTGAATGTTATTGTCGCATTTGTCTTACCAAAAAGCCAGATCGATAAGGTTAGTTGGCCCGTTTAATAGTTTTCTCTCTCTCTCTCTATATATATATATATATTTGAGAAGGTAATAATAAGTTAATTATTGTGATCGATATCTTTACTCTAATAAATAAATGAAACTTTGTTTATTACTTTAACTTATTTATAATCACAATGTTTACGCCATGTGTGTATAGGTTATAGAAATAAAATTAAGAAAAATTTCAATTATAGAACACGTCTCACCATGCGAGTCTGCATTTAGAACATATTTGACATTTTAAAGAAAAAATTAAAGGAATTCTCTTATAATTTGTCACGAATAATTTTAAAAATTTAATATTTAAAAGTGTTAATTAAAATGTATATTTAAATTATTTTTATAAATAATAAAAATGGTATAATTTAATAATTAAAAATGTAATAGAGGGGATAAATAGTGAACTTGAATTAAATGCAACACGATTTATAGGATCAGATTAGATGAGAACAGGTGTTTATAACATTTAAATAACAAGGAAATGCGAATAGATAGTAAGGCCATAGTGCGTTGTAAGATATAAATTGGATTGAGAGAGTTAGGATGAATCCTCACAATTTTTTTTTTTTTGAGAAGAATCATCACATTCACTTTAATGGCAAAGGATGGGTGGTTGAATTTTATATTTGATAGGATGCTTTCATTATATACCCACTAATTCATATAAAATAAATACAATAAATGTGGACTAGGCTTTGGTAGATAGGAATATGAATCACTCATTTGACAGTCTTTTTGAGTGACACAAGAGCTATATAAACTAGTATAAAATTATAATCATGATCTTTCTTCTTAAGGTTTCCTTTGTTTCGCAGAAATAATTTTTTTTTAAAAAATATTTTTATATTTTTTATTGTTTAGTATATTTAGAAAAAATTAATTAATAAAAATATTTTATTGATCAAATGAAAAGTAAGTTTTTTTTTTTTTTAAGAAAATGACTTTACATTTCGAAAATTAAAAGTTTTTTTTTGAACTTTAATAAATTTATTCGAATGAAAACTAAATTATATAAATACATGTATTTATTATCATTGATCATTTTTTATTATTAATATCTATTATCAATCATCGTTTATCGATGACGATCACTGAAAATGAGCAAAATTTACAAAATTTTTTATTTTTAATGTATTTTTATAATCAGTAATACAAAATATAAATATAAAATATTTATAGTTTAAATTTTATTATAATTTTGTCATTTAAAAAATTACTATTTTTATAGTATATTTCAAACATTAGAAAATATGTTGCTCAAAAAATATATTTTTTCGAAAATATTTTTAAAAAAACATTTTTTGTCAGAATATATTAAAATAAAACAGTTTTGTCCTTTATGTAATGTATTTAAAAAAAACGAAACTCTTATATTCATCATGATTAATTAATTTGCTTCATAATTTTTTTACTCATTTGAAATCATCTTTTTATTTTATTTTGTTACGTTATAAATTCTTCATTATAAAAATATATATTTTCTATTAATAAAAACGTAAAAATTGACAAAAATATTTAAAATTTTTATATGATAAATTTTTTTCCCTCTTCTTTACTAATCCTCAAAACACATACATAACACACAAACAATCCAAAGAAAAAAAAAACCGATTGATTTATGCTTCTATACTAGGGGTGAATACAAATCTTAAATATATTGAATCAAACTGATTAATTGAACTGAAAAATAACCGAAATTAAAAAGAATATAAAATAACTAAACCAATTCGGACCATAACAGGTTATTAATTTTTATTCAATCTAATAATCGAACTGAACCGTTATCCAAAATCGGTAATATATATATATATATATATATATATATGTAGAAATTCTATTTTTTTATAAATTTATATATACATATATAACTCTATTTTTTATAAATTTAATTTTTTAAGAAAAATATCCAAAATATCATAATAACCAAATTTAACCGTGTTGGTTTTTGTAGAACATGCACAATAGAAAAATAAAAAACTTTTCTACATATAATTCACTAAGGATCTATGTGATTTGACTAAATTGAAAAAGAGGATGCAAAAAGCTTACCAATTCAGATGAAAAAGATCACAAATTTGTTGGAAGGTAGAGAAGGAGTTTATGTCGATAACATCTAACCTCAAGTTTGGAGTCGGATATAGATGTCACTAAAAGATAATCGCTCTCTATAAGTATCCACATAAATAGGAACAATTCAAAACGCAAGGTGTGCTAGCACTAATTTTTTTTTCCTCTCTCTATTTTGTATTTTGAAGGAAAATGTGAACACCTCTTTTTTCTTTCACACAAAACCCTAAAACGTGTATGCATATATATATATATATATATATATATATATATATATATATATATAAACCATTAGAATATTTTATGCCAACTATGTATCTTAAATGATACTGATAAAAGAAAAATATTCAATTTCGTTTTTAACATTTAAAATCAAAATAGATATTTAAAACAATTTAAATAATGTCTTTAATTATCTTAACTATAAATAGAGAGAGAAGTAAAACCAATTTCGTTTTAGGCCAATTCTAAGTCTGCGATCCTGTAGGTTCACATAATATTGGTAATGGGTCAAAACATATTTCTAACACACAAGTTATAAGTGGTCTCTAACAAGATATTATGTCTACCTAAATTATGTGAAGGTCCATAATCTAACCTAACATATTTCACAAATAGTATTATAATCTTTTTGTCACATTATGTCTCAATTGAACATAAAATATGAATCATGTCATCCTTATATAGTTCAATTATTTCTCTATCTCTAAGTAAATTGATATAAAATGACATTGAATAATCTTTTATTAATTCATTATCGCATGACTATGCAATTCTATAACCTTGATCAATTCATTACTGCATGACCATGCAATCCTTTTCAGTCTAACTTATCTAGAGACTCAAAGATATATTTCTCATAAGAATACATGAGGGACAAATTCGTTCTCAATCATTCATATTCCTCTATATGATTTACTTCATGTCCAATATTAGTCTGTTTGATTA